>PVLA01007689.1:0-100946 GCA_004027455.1 Hydrochoerus hydrochaeris | reverse complement strand
AGGCTCAAACTCCCAGTAGTCCTCTTGCTTTAGCCTGCCAAGTTCTGGGACTACAGGTGTGCAACACCACACCCAGACATGGTGGCTGTATTCTAGACTGTATTTTAATCAATGCCTATTACAAACTTCCCAGTGCCAGTAGATAAATTACCCTGTTCATGGTTTTCTAGTACAGTGGGAAAGAACCTGAGGTTCATAAATAGCATAGGTTCTAGTGGTAGCACTAAACAGCACCATGAGATCTACACAGGAAGCCCAGAAGCAGTGTGGTATGTAGCCTCCTATATTGTTTTATGTGTGCATTGCTCTTATGGAACAGCTTGCCTGACCCTGACTTTTGACTTTCAAGGTTTTCTTTTTTTAAATTGATTATTTTTATTTTATGAAAAAATAAAACAAAATGTCATAATAAAACGAGAATAACAATAGTTCATACACTCTATCATTGTCTTCAAAGTTGTTAGTCATTGTACAAGATAAATGAAAAAGATTCTTTTACAAAGAAACAGGGAACAGCACAAAACTTTCTTCCCAATGAACTAAGAGAAACTAGTTGTGTAAATGAATTAGTATGTATACTAAAATATTTTGTTAAAAAATGGAATAGGGAATTTGGGAAATTATTTTAACTTATCCCCACTTCCTATTTACCACTTTTTAAATTTGCTCTTTATTTGCATATATATATATATATATATATATATATGAGTTTCTCGTATAAGAGAAACCATGTGATATTTAAGCTTCTGTGTCTGACTTCATTTTACTTTATATTCTTAAACTGCTTCTACTTACCTACAAATGCTTCATTTATCTATATTTTTAACAGATTACTCCATCGTGTATAAATACATTTTCCTTATCTGATCATGTATTGATGGACATATATGCTGTGTTCAAGATCCAGCTGTTATAAATTGTATATGACATGGTTATATGTATCCCTGTAATATGATAATTTTAACTCTTTTGGGAAGACACCTAGAAAGTGTGTAGCAGACTCAGTGAAATTTCTAGTTCTAATTTTTTGAGGAATCTCCACACTGATGTCCCTAACGGTTGTTTTAGTTTGTATTTCCACCAGCAGTGTAGAAGAGTTCCTTTTTCCAAAGCATTTGTTATTATTAGAATTTTTCTTTTTTATCGGTACCAGGGATCGAACTCACGACCATGTGCATACAAGGCAGGCGCTTATGCTGCTGAGCTAAATCCCCAGCCCCTATTATTAGAATTTTTGATGATAGCCATTCTTTCTCAAATAAGATGACATTTTTATTTGTTTGTTTGGGACAGGGTCTGCTGTGTATTTCAGGATAGTTTTGCACTTACTTTATAGCCCAGGCTGGCCTCAATCTCACGATGATACTCCTACTTCAAACTCTTGGGATTGTATGTGTGTGCCACTGTACCTGGTCAGATGATATCTTAATTCTAATATGCATTTCTTTAATGGCCAGTGATGTGGAACATTGTTTTCATGTATTTATTGGTCATTTGTATTTGTTTTGAGAAGCATTTTTTTATTTCAATTGCCCATTTTTTGATTGGGTCTTTTATTTAGGGCAGTCTAATTTTTTTGAGTTCTTTATATATTCTAGACATTAATCTTTAGTGTGAGGAATAACTGGCAAAATTTTTTCTCTGTAGGTTGTCTCTTCACTCTGTTGGTTTGCTGTGTAAAAACTTTTTAATTTGATGCTGTCCTCTTTGTGGATTCTCAGTATTACTTCTTGTGCCACAGGTGTTCTATTATAAAAGGTCCTTGCCTATGCCTGTGTCTTCAAGACTTGGACCTATTTCATCTTCCAGAAGATTGTTTTTATTTTAACATTTATATAACTGATCTGTTTTGATTTTAGTTTAGTGCATGGTAAAATATATGGATCTAGATTGAATCTTCTATATGTAGATATCCAATTCTTTCAGCACCATTTATTAGAGACGGTATCTTTTCTCCTGTGTATGTTTTTATTCCCTTTGTCAAAAATCAAATAGCTGTATGCACCTGGTTTTGTTTCTGTTTTTCTATTCTGTTCTATTAACTGCCAGGCCTGTTTTTGTGCCAGTAGCATGCTGTATCAATCAATGTAGCTTTATAATATAACTTCAAGTCTGAGATTCTGGTGGCACTGGCTTTCCTTTTGTTACCTAAGATTATTTTTGTTATTCTAGATCTTTTCTCTTTCTACATGAATTTTAGTGTTGTTTGCTTTATATCTTTGAAAAATGCCACGGTATTTTATTAAAATTCCATTAAATCTGTTTATCAGTATGAATTATATTGGTCCTACCTATTGAGATACAAGGCATATCTATTTTCAAATATCTTCTATTTTCAGAGTGATGTGATTTTCACTATAGAGGTCTTTTTTTTAATTTCCTTGCTTGTTAATTCCTAGGTAATCAATTTTTTATTGATGTTAATGGTGTTAATGATTTCTTATTCAGTGAGTTCTTTATTAGTGTACAGGAATACTATTGATTTTAATGTGTTTATTTTGTATATTGCTACATTGCTGAATTTGATTATTAATTCTTGGAGTCTTGGAATTTTTTGCTTCTTAAGAGTAAAGGATCATGTCATCTGGAAATAATGATACACTGATTTCATTCTTTCCTGTACCTATTTGTTTTATTTTTTCTCTTGCCTGATTTTGCTCTCGCTAATATTTTGAGGACCATGCTTAATAGATATGGTATTAATGGACATTCTTACTTTGTTCCTAATTTTAGAGAGAAAGCTTTCACTTTTCTTTATATAATATGATGGTGCCAATAGGTTGGTCTTACATGACTCTAATTAGATTGAGATATGGTCCTTTTATGCCTATTTTCTTCAGGGTTTTTATCATCTATGGATATTGGATTTTGTCAAAGGCTTTTCCTGTTTCTCTGAGATGATTATGTGCTTTTTTTGCTTTTGTTTCTTTTATATTTATTGTTCTGTGTATGTTGAACCATTCTTGCATCCCTGAGATGAAGCTTACTTTGTCATGTTTTATGATCTTTTTGATGTTTTTGTGCATTCTGTTTGCCAATATCTTCTTAAAGATTTTGCATCTATCTATCTTCATTAGCAAGATTAGCCCATAGTTCTCTCTTTTTTTTCATTGGATCCTCATCTGCTTTAGGGATCAGGATAATATTAGCTTCCAAAAAGGACTGTAGAGTACTCTTTACCTCTCAATTCATTAAAGATTTTGAGGAGTACTGGTATTAAATCTTCCCTGAAGTTCTTGTAGAATTTGACTATGAATCCATCAAGTCCTAGACCTTTCTTAGTTGGTAGGTTTTTTTTTATTATTATTATTGCTTCAATTTTATTGTCTGTTACTGGATTGTTCAATATTTTTAAGTCTTGGTTCAGTTTCTTATACATCTAGGAATCTCCATTTATTTTGAGTTCTTTAGATTTCTTGGCATATGTCTTTGTGAAACTGCTAATCATTTTCTGGATTTTGGAAGTCTCTTTTGTGATTTTCCCCTTTTTCATTTCTGAATGTGTTGATCCTTTCTTTCTCTTTGTCTTTCTCTTTGTCTTTCTCTTTGTCTTTCTCTTTGTCTTTGTCTTTCTCTTTCTCTGTCTTTCTTTTTTTTCTCTCTATTTCTGCTCTGGTCTTTATAATTTCCTTCCTTGTACAAGCTCTGGATTTGGGTTGTGCTTATTTTTCTATGCTCTCGAGATGAATTATTAGGGCATTTATTTGAGTTTGTTCTGTTTCTCTGATGTGGGCATTCATAGCTATAAACTTTTCTTGTAGGATTGCTTTTACTGTGTTCCTTAAGGTCTGATATATTGTATTAGCATTATCATTTAATTCTAGGAACTGTTATATGTCTTCCTTAATTTCCTGTGACCCATTGTATATCTGTTAATGATTGTTTTATAAAGTTGAGCACACCATTGTTTGGTGCATAAATGTTTATAATTGTTATCTCTTCCTGAGGAACAGTTCCATTAACCAATATGTAATACCATTATTTGCCTCTTTTGATCAGTTTGGTTTGATGTCTGCTTTATCTGAAAATATAATAGCTACTCCTACTTGTTTTCAGGTTCCCATTGTGTAGAATATTGTTTTCTGTTCTTTATTTTTAGTCTATGAATTTTTTTGTGTGTGTTAATTGTGTTTCTTGTATATGCAAAGCATACCATTGGATTTTGTTTCTTGAGCCATTCTGCTAATCAGTGCTGTTTGATTGGTGAGCTGAGTTCATTTATATTGATAGCTATAATTGACAGATATTGACTTATTCTTGTTGTAATATTATTTTCCTATTGTTTTAATTTCTTTCCTTTCTACTTAATAGCTGCATCTTCCTGATGCAGTCATTTTACCAGATCTTTTGGCATTGTTTGTTTCATTGTTTTCTAGGATAGGATATCCTTCTCTAGGTTTTCTGTAGTAGGATGGATAAAAAGAAATCAAAACAAAATACATTTATTCACAAAAATACCTGAAATATGAGGGGATACTGCCACTTTAATTTGGATACTTAAAGCACTACCATTATAAGCCTGTTGGATATGTGGCTAAGAAACAGACACCGTTAATGACATTATATACATTTAATTAAATTTTTCTTCTTCCTCAAATACATCTGACATTTTTGGGGACCTTTCAATCAAATTTTTCAATTTCTGTTTTACAACCCTACTTTTTCCATATCTCACTAAATGGCATCTCGTTTGCTCATATTTAACTAAAAATCACAGAAATGAGCAGGAGCTTTCCCCAAAGCACTGACCTATCTGGAACTATATAAGCCTCAGAAAACTTTCAGAACCTGAACCCATAAGGAACGTGATATTTTCTTGCCACTGCTTTAACTTAACACAGCAGATAACAATATTGGTACAGTGAGTGGAGAGGGAGTGAAATTATTGCTGACTTGGTGCTGAGTCACTATCAGAAAGCTGTGCACACTGAAGGTGATGGCAGGGGATCTCAAGGGAATCAAAAGTTCTGAGTAAAAAAGATACTTTACTTTCTAAAGTAAAAACAGACTATTTAAAGGTGGGAAAAAGGAAAAAAAAAGTGCAGACAACTACTCTAAAGAATTAGGGAGTATTCAAAAGGGAAGTACTCTAGCAAAAATGTTTTATTCTGGCGTATGAGTTGTTTCTCCCGGGAGGCTCTGTTTTTTGTTGCTCACTGATCAGCCATCTTGTCTTCCTTTGCAAAAATACTTTAAAAGCACTGTCTCTGGACATGTTTCCTTGATTGCTGAATGTAAAGGTTTTAAATGCTCCATGTACTCAGTTCATACTTCCAATAATTCTGTTCAATTAATGTGATGCTGCTGCTGACAAAGGAGAGGAATCTCCAAAGTTCTTATAATCCTTATGTGTTTAGGAGTACTCTCCATTCATTACATTTTCCTATGATGGTTTGAAACTCAAGGAATGATTCTATAATGCAAATTTGTCCTCTTGTTCTTATCAAGGTTAAAAAATATTCCTTTTTACATAAAGACTCTGAGGGATAATTAACTCAGGGAATGTATTTGGAATGTTTTCTTTTGTTACATATATGCTAAGTTTGAGCTCCATTATAATTCTGGAATTCAGAAAACAGAATCACAGTCAGGACTGCTCAGTGAATGCTAAGGCTATGTATTCTTGCCAAGAAGAGAAAAAAATAATATTTTGTCTACTTGAAAAATCATGTTTCCATCATTTTTGTGAGTCATTTGATTTTTGTACTATATTGAGTTAACTGCTGTTTGCCATCCAAGCTATGTACTTGAGCTTTCTGTTCTTTAGAATTTCTCACACTTTTTATTCAGATGAAAAATTTGAGTTTTGCATGTTAATCCAGTTTTTGCTTCTTAGTCATAATGTGAAAACATCAAAATCTCACAAGGCAAATGTGTAAGTGTTGCATGAAACTTGGGAATAATTTTATAAACAAATCTGTTGCCAAGAACTTACTGTCATGTAACAAATGCAGAATTAATAAACTGTTCTAAAAGCACACATGTTATTTATTAAAGTTTTCTCCTGGAATTATCTGTATTTCTTTTTTTTCACATTACTGAAGAATTTTGGAAACTTGAATTAAAAAAAAAAAGTCTTTCCATGATCATGTTCTTGGAGTTACTCCTGAGAATGTGTAACCTTGGCAAGGATTCCTCACCTTTACCTAGCTTTCCCCCAGAGCTCTGTGAGCAGGTCTGTTTTGCATTTGTCTTTTCTTTTTTGTAGATACATGTAGCAAACACAACTGTGTTTATCTCATATCCCACAGACTTTGGTTGCTCAATTTTAATGACACAGGCTCTTTGTTATAATGATCAGTATATCTCTAAGCTATATTTCTTGTGTAAAACAAAGGGTGAAAGGGCTGGCATACAGCTCAGGGGTAGAGCACTCGCCTTGGAAGGTATGAGACCCTGCATTCCATTCCCAGCACTAGAAAGAAAAAACAGAGAAATGAAGGCAAAAGAAAAGAGAAAAATAAGTCTAATTGTGGAACATTTTACTGTTACTACAAAGGTGACAAAAGTTAAAGTGGTAGTTATATTTGTTGTTTTTTTCTACTGCAACAAATACTAAGCCATAAATTTTTGCTATAGGTAAATTTGAATTTTTGGTAGATTTGTTTAAAATGTATGTTTTATATGTTGTCCTAATTTTATTAGTAATACCTGAAGAAAAATACAAATTCCATTTAGAAAACAAATATATGATTTATACTCTAAGCCCTTTCATTTTTTTCTAAAATGCTCGATAGATTTAACAAACTATGATTTCAATCATTGAATAATATTTTTGAGGGTTTCATATTGTAGTAATTATCTAAAATAATACAAGTACAAAAATCTATACTCCACCCCGTAATAATCATTCAGATCTTATAAGTTTTTGTGGTTACACAATTTTTTACATGTGAAAAAGGTATATTTTTGTATATCCTTATTTAACTTTAGAATTTCTTATAATACTAAATAAAAATATTAATTTTAATGTGGGAGCTAAAGTTAACATTTTTTATAGCTTTATTAATTGTAAGTTTAATAATTTCTGTACTTTTTTTCCCATAAAACAAGCAAAAAACAACTGTTTATTTGTAAAAGTGAAGAGAGACAAACTGGCTCTAAAGAGCGATTTTGGGCTGAGTAAAATAGGAAAAAGCAAGACCAAAGTACACCCTAGAGGATGCAGGGCAGGCTGTGATGAGAAATGCCAGTAATAGTCTGTAGATGAAACTGAGTCTTTATTGTCATGTTGATAAAGCAAACAACTTCACTAATTTTTTTTAAAACAGAAATTTCACATAGTACAAAGTGAAGTTATTTTTTAATTGATTCAGCACTTTTATTGTGTCTGTAATACTATACCAAATAAATGTATTGAACATTGAATAATGTTAAAAATTGTAACAGGCCTTTTTTTTTTTTTTTTTGATTGTGTGTCTGCGCTGGGCCCCAGCAGAAGATATTAAAATTCAGGATGGAGTCACTCATGCTGTTAAGCAGTAGTATCTGTGGGCCTTAAGTTGGAGTCCTGGACTCAGTATTTTCAAGTTACTATGTGGGAAGCTAAAGTGATTATCTGATCTTCTGAAAAATCAAGATTACAGAGATAGCTGCCAAATTTCCCTAACAAGCCAGTTCAAATTAGCATGATCATGAAGTTCCTTCTTGCCTTAATCCTTACACAAAAAGGTAATTTAAAGTAACTAGACCTTAACCAATCAGTTATTATCCTTTTGTTCTGTCTTCATGTCTTCACTCTGCAAGAAAAATAATTTTAAAATGATCATTTCTCTTTGTATTCTTTTTGTTCTTGCTTTTTTTCAGCCACTTTGTGTCTATAAACTGACTTCTTGTGCTCAGTCAGTTGTACTTGCACCATTTTATGGAATGAATTGCTGCTTGATTCTGGAATTCAAACTAAAATCAGTTAAACTAATTTTTGTTATTGTTTGTTTTTTTGAGATAGGGTCTTGTTATATAGTGCAGGCTGGCCTCCAACTCCTGGGGATTCACCTGCCTCAGGCTCCTGGGTGTTGGGATTACAACCATGCAGCACAAAGGCTAAACTGATGTATCTTATCCTTTGACTCTAGTTACTAAGCATTCTGTTGTCTTGGGACAAAGAAGCACTAGAGGAGTTTTCAGTAAAGAAGTCGTCTCCTTTTGAGTGTCAGGTGTACTTTGCATAATTGTAAAATCCGTAGTATAGTTTGTTCATGAAGTTTAAATGTCAGTGTTGTCTAATATTGTAGTAGCATAATTGTAAAATCCGTAGTATAGTTTGTTCATGAAGTTTAAATGTCAGTGTTGTCTAATATTGTAGTAGGTAAAAATTTCCTTATACTATTATTTCATTTTAGCTTTTAAACTTAAAGGTTTTCAGTTGATTTTTAAACTTAGTTTTAGAAACAAGCAGAAACAATTTATATTTTATAAAAGCAATTGCTTTATTTGGGTAAATTAAAGGAAATTTCTGAAGATTATTTATACTTTTACCTGGTTCTTGTAACCATTATATACATTTAGAAATGTAGCCTACTAAAATCATTGGGAAGTATACATTTTCTTTCTTGATTTTTTAAAAAGAATTTATTAGTGCATGCATGCGGTGAATAACATGTCTTAGTTCTTTTTTTCCTTCCCTTTCACCCCTCCTCTGCTCCCCTTCCCATTTGAATATTTTCTTCCTTATTCTCAACTATTTTATACTTGGCTATTGCTTAATACTTGATTCTTAATAATTGCATCTTTCTCATAGGAAATCAAATGATCCTAGCAACTGATTATAGATATTTTAAGGACAGGGACACTGACCTTGGATCCTGACATCTAGAGTTAGAATCCAGGACCTAATAGTACTTCCAAGCTGTCTGACCTCATATGAATAATAGAAACACTGAGCCTCAGTGTTTTCTTACTTAAAACACTTATCATACATGCTTTAGAGAATGAGGTAATACATATAAATGTTTTGAGAATACGCCTATATGGAAAATGCCCAGTTAGTGATAGCTGTTCCTTTCTCCAAAGGTTATTGTAACTTCTTCAGATACAAAGACAGTATCTCTAGTCCACAACCACATTCATTCCTACATTCTTGGACTACCTTCCTACTATGTGTGTGACAGAGAGCATGTGTTTCACAGAACAGCTGATGAAGTGAGGAGTGTACTGAGTGATCAGCAATGAAATGAAGCTTATTGGCCTTCAAAGGATTCAACACATGACCTTGGCCTCTTTATTATTATTCATAATTCACTGAGATCCTTAGCCTCAGATTGTGAAGATTTACTGGCGCATTAATGCATATAGTTTAGTACTTTTGCAGTGTGTTGTAGATATGTTAAAGCACATGATGGAAAATACACTTAAAATGTGGCTACATTGACTTCAGAGAATCAGAAGATTAAATTTAGCAGTAGTAACTGCCAGACTAGGTCACCTTCTTTGACCTGGGATATAATGTAAGCCAAGCTTACTTTACACTGTGAAAAACATGAGCTAATTGTGCATATCAAAGCAAGTTCTTCCAGAAGAGAGAACTGCAGTACCTTTCCCCTATTTGAGTGAGAGGAGAGAGAAGGAAGGGCAAATCAGAGAATCTCTGGAGCCTTGTGTGCAAGTTTGCTTCTGGCTAAAAGTTAATGATCAGTTGCCTCTGTTCTCAGCTCTGAGCCCTGAGAAAGTAGCAAAATTGAGTTTTCTCTCTATTCAGGTAACTTTAAAATTATATAAACTCTACTTATGTTAACTATACTTTATAAATGTGATTTTTTTCATTCCTTTAATGTCATCAGATATCATGTTCTAAACTCATTGAAAAAACAAGATTTCACTTTTAAAGTATATATACCAAGTTAATGCTAATGAGGTTTTCTGTGTTTTTGTTAAGGAAAGAAAATGCTTAAATGTTTTTATGAAACTAACTTTTGTGGTCCTTAATCCTACTGGCTGGAATATGTGCTAGTCATAATTATTTAGAATAATATAGTACATTACTTAGTCTGCCAAATCTTGGCTAATAAGGAAAAATATAAAAATTTTAACACTGAAATAAAAAAATAGAGTGAATTTTAATCAGTAGGTATTACATGTACTTGACATTATAACTACTAAGTGGCTATACTTTTATTCCAAATTATTACTTGTAAATATCAGTGTATACTTTGCTGGAAATATAGTAAAAATAAAGAGGTTTTTTCTTATTATATAGATTATATAGTTATGTCCAAAATAATTGACATGGTGTTATGGCCAACAATTCATTTATTGTACAATATTATTTAAGGAGATACTACTTGTATAATGCCAATGTAATTAAAGACCTTGTTCACTAAATTTCAGTCTTCAAAACTACTTTGTAAAAATAAATGCATTTTGTACATTTACAGAATAATCATATTCTGCATTGAACTGTCAACATAAAAGGCATATTGTCTTAGTAACTGAATTACAAATTCAGTATATTTGTATAGAGAGTTTTGATTCTTTCTAAACTGATCATTTTTCTTTATTCAGTCAGTATCCAAAGCTAAGAAAACTTTTTTTTGTTGGATTCAGACGCAACAAATAAGGACAAGTAGCCATGAAAAGATAAATGTTTTTGTGGTACTACATGTATAGTTTTTATTTATACTTTTCTGAACAAAATTATTTCTTTACAGTTGAAATTTGGAACTGGTAGGAAACTGGAAAACTATTTTATATATAAGAACTAGATGCAGAGAGAGGAATTAAGAGCAATTTCTGGAAGCACTGGGACTAGAATCAAACAAAGTCAGTGTTCACTAGGTGACAAATTGAGTAAATAGTTTATTAGACATTGCTCATGCTGTTTTTGAAAGGGAAATCATATTTTCTGTGTTTTTGTTAAGGAAAGAAAATGCTTAAATGTTTTTATGAAACATTTACATTAACACATTTCAATTTTGAATCACCACTAGATAAGCACTGCCAGTAAAGATTTACTTATATAGTTATATTTTCCAAATTTACCCTTGGCATTGCTAAATTTTGTATTAGTGTCATTTCTACAATTTTATGATTCTGCCTGGATTTGTCTGGATATATTGAGTTCTATTTACAAAAAGAATTTCCAAGGCTTAAGAGGAGAGAATTACCAGTTCTTACTATCATACTAAAACTATACTGAAGATTTAGTAATTTATAAGCTCAATGATAAAGTGACTAAAATTTCACTAATTTAAAAATCTGAAATATGAGCAAAGTCAAAGTATAGAAATAGATTGTCATTAAATGTTCTAAACAATTAATGTAGAATCTAAAGATTCAGCAATTATTTCACATGTTTTATCCTCATCAAAACTTCTAAGTAATCCATATTAAATCTAAAGATAGAATGATAAAAAATTTTATTTTATTGCAATTGACTTGTTTTTAAAAGTTGGAGATGTATATATATATATATATATTATGTTTTTAGTACACTCTTCTAGTAGTCAGTATTACTATTCAGATCCTGTGTTGTACATGCTAATAACTAGATCCCCTTCTAATTCATGATGGCTTTCAGATACTCACTTCTCAATTTCTTGTTGAGACTACTATACTTAACAATTTACTGTAAAAAATTTCTTTCTTTAGCCTATTATTAGATATCTTTCATCAATTGCTGAAATGTTCATTAAAGCTCTTTGCCTGTTATCAACTGATACCAGTATGTGCATGCATACACATATACACACACACTCAAGATTTAATATTCTTTAAACAAAAGAGAAATAGAGGCTGTCAAAGCTTTCAATACCATATGAATGGTTCAGGTGTTGGAAAACCTAAGTTAACATCTGATTAGCTCAGATAATTTGCTTTGCAAATCATGGGTAAATCACATAGGCTGTAAGAACCCCTGTTAAAGCTCCAAATAGACATTATGGCAGTAATAAAGATTCTCTCACCAGAGTGTGAAAGTCATATCAATTTATAAAAGGATTGATCTTATAGATTATAAATGCTTATTGAGCATTTCCTATAACCTTCATAATAAAGTAGCATAATAAAACAGTGTTTTAAAACAACACAAACATTCTCACACAGATTTTAAAGTCTGAAATCAAGTGTCAGAGGGGCTGTTCTTTTTTGAAAGCTTCTAGGGGAAGATTCTTCTTTCAAATTTTGGTAGATTTAGCCTTTCCTTGGTTGTGGCAGTATAACTCCAATCTGTGTCTCCATTTCCACATAACATTGTTCCCATGTTTCTGTGTTTGATTGCCATCTTCTTATAAAGATATCTGTAATGCTGGAGTAGATGATGCCTGCTCTGGCATCACCTTAACTAATTACCTCTGCATTGCAGTGTGCTTTAGTTTGTATCTGGAAGATTGATCTTGAGCTTGGTGCTTTTAGAATGCAGTAGATATTGTAAGAGGTGGAGCAGGGTGGAAATGTAGGCCCTCGAAGAGGGTCCTGTGACCCAGTGCCTTCCTCTTGCTCTCTTTAGCTTCTCTTGGCATGAGGTGAGCAATTCTGCTCTGCTGAATACCACCACCATGATGTGCCATCACAGTTCAAAATAATGGGACCATCCTGTCATACACTGAAACCACTAAAGTTCTAAGCCAGAATAAACCTGTTCTCTTTATGCATTTCTTATATCAGGCATGTGTTATAGTAAAGGAAAGCTGAATTTCCAAGTATGTAACATTCTGAGATACTGAAAATTAAAGCTTTAACATACCTTTTTTGAGGGACACATTTTGACCCATAGACCCTATTCCTATATGCAAAATAACTAATCTGTTCACATCTGTATGTGTCTTACTCATTCCAATATCCACTTTAAGTAAAAATTCTGCATTAGTTTTGATTGAGATTTGAAGTATTATCTATTCCAGGATAAAATTGTTCTCCTGTATAGACTTGTTAGTCCTTGAAAATAAGTTGTCATTTACTTCCAAGATACTATGATTGGCTAGAGAAAGAGTAGATATTCTTATTTCAAAAAGGAGAAATTGGAAGGAAAAACAAGTTCACAACCAAGGAAAATTGTTAGGTTAGAAGGCCTGAGAATAGTTATCTGTGGCTTGCTGCTGTCTTTCAGGCCTGCTACAGTGGTCCTGATCCCTTATACCTCAGCAGCATCTGTTTTCCACTCAGCCCTGGGCCTTGGTCCTGCTCCTTAGAATCAAGAAGGTTGTCTTACTCTCTGAAACTGAGAAAATTCCTTATTGAAGGACTCTGCATCTGTGATTCTCCCGTGAATCACTCCTCCTTTGTTTCATTCAGTATTTCTTACAGTGCAGGCTGACCATGTTTCTGCTGGTATAAAAATTTTTTAAATATCCACCTCATGTACAGTGCAATTGAAGCCATTAGACAAGAGGGTCCCCTATAGATCTTTTCTATATACTTGCATCTCTGTTCTCTTTGCATGATTTCATACTGCTATTATACATGTATTCTTCCATGTAGTATTTTATACTTTTCCAAGTTCCCAGACTTTATATATTTTTATCATACTAAATTAATTCTTATGAAAAACCACATGCCTTAATAATATGTTTGAAGTGATAAAGCTCAAATATATATCTTTAACTCATTCATTCTATTTTTTCCATAGACTATTTGATTAGAATTGGAAAAAGTTCCAGGGCATATAACAACTGTGACTTCTGTAAATAAATTCTCTTGCCCCCCCCCTCCTCTTATCTTTGAACTCTTAACAGTAGTTAAGCATTTATTATCACATACAATTTGTTTGCCAATTCACCCACATTCTTTCCAACCAAGGATTTGGATTTCAGTCCCACCTCTGGTATTTAGTAGGGAAACTAAGTTAATAACTATTAACCTCTAGTGATATTTTCTTCCAGCCTTTTCTTATGCATTTTATTTTATTTACTTATTTTATTAACATACTAATTGTACATATTAACGCGGTTCAGCATGGTACATGCATACTCTTTACCACCCCTTCCTCACTCCTTTTTCAATGCTTACTTATCACTATTTTACTTTCAGGTCAACCTTTTTTAGCTTCCACATGTAAGAGAGAATTGCAGTAATTGACTTTGTATATTGGCTTCTGTCACTTAATATCCTCTCATTCCCTCTCTTTTGCTGCAGATAATGGGATTTTATTCATTTTTGTGGCTGAATAATATCTGTTTTGTTTATGTGTCACATATTTGTTTGTTTGTTTTTTGTTTTTGGTACCTGGAATTGAACTCAGGACCTCATGCTTGCCAGGCAGGCCCTTATGCTGCTGAGCTAAATCCCCTGCCCTATATATCACATTTTATTCTTTCATTTGTCTATTTGTGGACATCTAGGCCAATTTCTATTAATCTGTTGTGAATAGTGTCACAATAAGCATGGGCATTCAAGTATATCTCTGATATGCTGATTTCATTTCCTTTGGTTATATACCCAGAAGGGAGTTAGCTGACTCATATGGTTAACTAAAAATCTTTTAGTTTTTTGAGGAACACTCATACTCTTCATAATGGCCATACCAATCTATATTACCACCAACTGTGTTTAAGAGTTCCTTTTTCAACCAGATATGGTGATACAGGGCTGTAATCCTAAAACTCTGAGAAACTAAGGCAATAGAATCGCAAATTCTAGTTTAGCTTGCCTAATTCAGTGGCTTAGGAAGGCCCTGTCTCAAAATAAATAGATAAAGATAGCTAGGTAGATGGATAGATAGATATATAGATAGATAGGACTGGATATGTAGGGTATGTCTCTGTGGAGGCCCTGGATTGAGTCTTCGTTACCACAGTAGAAAAGTTATTTTCCCACATTCTCTCCAAAATTTGTTATTTCTTTTTCTTTTCTTTCATTTTTTTTTAACTTACCATTCTAACTTGGGTGAGATAGATAATATCTCATTGCAGTTTTGATTTGCATTTGCCTGATAGCTAGAGATTCATGCATTTTAATTCCTGTATATTTCAGCCTAACTTTACTCATTTCCTATTGATGTAGTCTATTTTCAAAAAAATATTATAGGCAGTAAATATGTTTGTTTATTTTTTTCTTGTGTACATGAAAGAACTTAACCATTTTAAGGTATGAACAGCTTTGATGATAGTGTTCATAAACTCAGAAGAGCCTGTACTTCACATCTCTACATCCTGCACTTCACTGTATTTGGAAGCTGTAAAAATCTAACTTTCAAGCATTGAGTAGCTTCATTTAGTAATACGTGTGTGTGTGTGTGTGTATGTGTGTGTGTTTTATTCAGGAGGGGTTAAGGGGTTACAGGTATGGAAAGCAGATCTAGACCAGCACCGTTTCTCATCTTCCATCTCATAAGGATCACTTGGAAGTCTTTCCTTCTGCCTAGAAAGGAAGTTTTGCTTTTTGGGCTGGTTTCACATCCAGCAGTTCATGTTTTCATTGTTGCATTTCTGTTCTGTTTCTGAGTATTGAAGAAGTTTATTGTTATCGTTTTCATTTTGGTTAGCTATTTGTTTTTCTCTTTTCAGATTTTATTTTTCATAACCCTGAGTTTAAAAAGAGAAGTTACATCCCACAGACATACCTTGATCTGTTGGCTGACTTGACTAATGCGGGATAGCAAATTTTCAAGTCTGAAGTGGTTGGTAGTATTACATAGCCTATGACAGTAAGGTAGACCTACTTTGAATTCTAATTTTGTGGGTTTCAAAGTGATATTTTTATGTAAAAATCAAAGGGCTTTATTTGTATTCTTTTTTTATTTAAAGAGGGGGGAAGCAAAACAAAAAAGGGTAGAAACAATACAGAATTTCAAAAAAAAAAAAACAGTAAGAAATCACTATTTGATATATGACATATTGTCTTCTTGGATATAGTTGTTCCAGTTACAAAATTAAAGCATACAAAGTGGACATTCAAACAGTGAGGCTGCAAACAGTTCTATTCACCAATCCAACAAAAACTTAGTAACATGGTTATCAATGCTACACACTTAAGGTTACATACAGTTATCTCTTTTAGAGCACTTTCTTTTCTTCCTCTTGCTTTTTTTTTTAATTGTTTTATTTAAAGAAAAAATTTTGAAACAGAAAGCGGGTAGAAACAATACAAAATTTCAAAAACAAAACAAATAGTAACAAGTAATAATCACTAGTTGATAATTATATACTTTCCTCTTAGATGCAGTTGTTCAAGTTACAAAACTAAAGTCCACAAAGTGGACATCCAAACAGTTAGACTGCAGTCAGTTTTGCTCATCCATCCAACTAAAACTTTAGCAACATGGTTATTAATTCCACACACTCAAACATACATGCAGTTATATCCTTTAGAATATTCTCTTTTCCTTTTTTTCCCTTACAATAACTATAATTCATTCTCGTAAACTACTTAGAAGTTTTGCACATGTATAAGTCTACACATATACCTAGCCTTTCTGTATTAGAGGGAAAAAAAAATCAAAATGAGTCAGCAATACAAAATTTTTTCCCTTACAATAACTATAATCCATTCTCATAAACTACTTAGAAGTTCTGCACATGTATAAGTCTACACATATACCTAGCCTTTTTGTATTAGAGGGAGAAATAAATCAAAACAAGTCAGCAATACAAATTCCTACAGAAACATGAAATGAAAAGAACATACAGAAATACAACATTAGGTGATCTACGGTAGTCACTATGATGTCTCTTGTTATTTTCAATAAAATTGTATATATCGTCAAATATAATATAAACATAGCACTGCTTTACATTATTAATAAAATATAAACATTGGAGACATTATAGGACTTCAGAGGCAGTTAACAATCAAACCAGAATGGCTATCCTATTGAATCCTGTCATCTTCAGAGTAGTTGCCCCTACTCTCAGACTCGACACTCTCAAGCATACCAGATTCAAATAAAATCAGTCAAGCTAAAACAGTGATATAACCAATCTTCTCTGTTTTATCTCTGCCATGCTATTTTTCTGTTGTTATTTGTTTACTTTTCTCCTTCATTCCACTGTCTGCCCCTTTCTTTGAGGCCTTTCTGCCGTTATTCCTGGAACCCTGGTGGTTTTCTTCTCTCTCTCTAGAATGTCCTTCAGTATTCTTTGCAGGGTTAGATTGGTGGTCACAAACTCCTCCAGTTCCTCTTTGTTGTGGAAATATCTTCTCTCTGCATTAATTTTGAGAGACAGTTTTGCAGGGTACATCATTCTGGGTTGGAGGTTATTTTCTTTCTGGGCTTGGAATATTTCACTCCAAGCTCTTCATGATTTGATGGTTTGCATTGAGAAGTCCGCTGTGATTTTGATGAGTTTTCCTTTATAGGTAGTGTTTCTTTTCTCTGACCACTTTTAATATTCTGTTCTTGTGATGGATTTCTGGGATCCTGATTATTATATGTCTGGGTGTAGATCTGTTTGGGTTGTAGCTGGCTGGAGTTCTATATGCCTCATTTATCTGAACTTCACTTCTGTTACCTATGTTTAGGAAGTTTTCCTTAATTATTTCTGTGAATAGACTTTTTGTTTCATTTGTATTTGTTGCTGCATCTTCATTCACATATTTTATTCTTAGGTTATAAATCCTCTTGTCATCTTCTAGCTTTTGTATTGTTGCTTCCTGGTTCCTTGTTATTTTTAAGAGATCCTTCCTTTCAGGATCATACTTTGCAAATCTATCTTCAAGTTTTGAAAGTTTGTCTTTAGTTTCTGTTAAAAGGTTTTGCCAGGTTTCAATGGAGTTTTTAATTTCCTGTTATTGTGTTTGGATCTGTTTCATATATTCTAGGTTTTGTTTATATTCTTCATCAAAGGCTTCTCTCCTTTCTCTGGGTTCCTCTATTCTTTCATTTGTGTCTACTTGAGGATTACCCAGGACTTCTTTTATTAGTCTTCTTATATCTTGCTTCACCTGAGTTAGAATTTCAGATTTAAATTTGACAATGAGGTCATGGATGTATTTCTTTATTTCTGATGAGGCTGTCTCTGACATCACAGGTTTGCTGCTCTCAACCTCCTCTGCATTTACCTCTGTTGAACTCACTTTCCCTGTTTCCGCAGTTGGGGACCTTTTGCTCTTTCTCTGTCTTGTTATGTTTTCAGCCCCCTTCAGATGGGTGGGTGGTGGAGGTCTCTGGGCCTTTTGTTTTGCTTACACTTTTTCTGCAGCACACTTGCTAGGGAAGTACCGCCACTTAGTCTGCAGTGGATCTGTGAGTTGCAGGCTGAGAGCTGACTCCTCCCCCTATGCCAGTCAACTAGTTAATGCTTCCACAGGTTTGTGTGTTCCCTGGGAATGCTACTGGCCCAGGAAAGCCTTGCCACTGGCCCAGAAAAGCCTCATCCCTGGCTATTGGGTTTCAACCAGGGGCGTGGCCCTGCCAGAGCAGATCCCACCAATCTGCTTTGGACTAGGAGTCATCAGCAGAAGCTGCCTAGGGCCCCAATTCAAGCCGGCCCTGCCCAACTCAAAAATGTCGCCCAGCCAGTCCTCCCGGTTTGGGGATTCCAGTTCCCGTCACTCACCAAAGTTCGCGCAGCTCGACTGGCTCTTTCCACTCCCCCTTTCAGGGCCTCCCCCAGCCGAGGGTCTGGAGCTCACCAACTCCTGCTCTGGGCAGGGCCACGATCTCAGCTTGATCGTGAGTCACCTGAACTTAAGACTTGCCAGTACAGCGATTGGGGCTTGCCCTGTTCCAGCCCTCTGTCCATGCTTCTTTTTCTTCTTTCTTCTTTTTTTTTTTTTTTTCTTTTTCCTCAGTTTCTTCCTGGGTCATGAGAATTCCTCTCCTTTTATTTGGCTTTCTCCATTTTGCCAGATTCCAGCATCTGAGTTGTTTTTATTTCATTTTTTTTCCTCAGAGAAGCTCTCTTACAGTGCTGCCACTCAGTCGGCCATCTTGCAATCCCTCATTTGTATTCTTATTTAGATGGAGAGCTACATTATCTGTATACCAATATGGTTCTGCAAGTATATTTTACAGTAGTGCAAGGACTTTAATTCAAATGCAGTTTTGGATGTAGTCAGCTTGTGAGTTTCGAGACGCCCACCGCATGTAGGGAGAAGCCAACAGATGTCCTCTCATGCAATATGCAAGGGGTTTTATTTGTTGTCCAAGCATGCATGGGGCCCACTGAACACGCAGGAACAGAGAGCCACGAGGCATGCCGGAACATGGCTTTTAAAACTACAGGACAAAGAAGGCAGGGCTTTGGCAAGCGTGGTTACAGAAACAGAAGGCATTGGTTAGTTTAAATGGCTTTCTACATTCATTGGAGGTTGTGACTATAGGGTGGTCTAGAGTGGGGGGGGGGCGCAGAGGGTGTTTCCTAACATGGGCAGTATATGCCCAGGGAAGGTACATTCCATAAATTCCTTAAACACCGGATGGGGTTGTTTCTACCTTGCAACCCAGGTTTTCTAGTCAGCTTTATCCTTGTCTGAATTTAACCTAGGCAGCTTTAAACTATAACGGCTCAATTCCCAGAATATTGGAAGGAGATGAGCGGCATGGAGCAGCGCAGACCATGCACTGTTAATAAGAGAAAATTTCTCTTACAAGCTGTTTGAACCAATGCTGTAATAATGCCATGGATTCTGCACTATAAAGCATAAAATGTTGACTTAGACTTGGAGTATTTTATAGGGATAAGTTTCCATTGCTATCACCTCATAAAATAACTTACAAGACTCATAAAATTTAGAATTTTGAGCAATGTAAGGTATTTCACAGGATATTTTGCTATATAATACTCGCACATGTAATGGAACTAACTTGCATAGAAGTTTTACATTTTATATCTGGACATAGAAGAGAATTTGCCAAAAATAATGAGTTAGTTTTAGCATAGTTGATGTTGAATTATTCTGACAGTAACTGGCAAATAGATTTGGTTATTGGTCTAGGTTAGTTCTAAGAAATACTACCAGATTCATCTTTGTAGACAGAATAGTGAAGATTATAATCATATGATGTTTAATACAATTAAGTCCTAGCTCAGGAAAGTAATGCACTTTAAGACTTAAAAATTATACAGGTTTCTGTCTGAATTAGTTAGCTTTTTTTCACTATGACAAAACACTTGAGATGAGCAATCCAAAAAGAAGAAAGATTTATTTTGGGTCATGATGTTCCAAAGGTTGCAATCTATGGTCACTTGATCCTACTACATTGGGCCTGTGATGAGGCTGAACAACATGATGGGGAACATAAGTTACAGCAAAGTTGCTCACATCATGACAGCTGGAGAACAAAAAGAAGGAGGAAGGTCTGGAGTCCTAATGTCTCCTTCAGCTACACACCTCTCCTGACCTCCCTTCCTCATGCTGGGTCCTACCCATGCTGCCACCTCTTGGGAGTGCCATCAGCTGTCAACCAAACCTACAGCATATGAGTTGTGGGGCACTATAGATTTAAACCATAACAGATAGAAATCTCTAAACTGTGCTGATACTTACTATCAGTTTATCAAGGTCATCTTTGTTACGAGTAGGTCTTTTTCAATTAAGGGATAATTCCAAGCAGGTCACTAAAGTTAGAGATATTGGGTGAAAATGGTCAAAAAGAGAAAGAGAATGGCAGAAATAAGATAAGAGATCCACATACCAATTTTTTTTTTAAAAGGTCATATAAGATTCAGGCAACAATTTCTATCTTTTGGGAGCTGGAGTAGAATTCTACAGATATGGCAGAAGTGCTGTGGAGATCAGTGCATTTGGAAAGGCTGCAGCCCAGTTCGCATTCCATTATTCTGTATCTGGTTGGATGGATGTGAGAGGACTGAAGATAGACCTGGATCATATGGTTCATAGTGCTAAACAGTTTTACAATAAGTATAATTGTCTCAGAGAATGGTGGGGTTGATCCTCGCCTCTAGACATCTTACCTGTAACTGAGTAAGTCTGGGGCAGGGTGGTGGTGAGACGAGGCTAGAAGTCTCTCATTTCCAGCAGGATAACCTGGATTCCTTTGTAGGGTGGCAGCAAGGATCACAAAAGATCCTTGAGATTTGGCAAGAGATGAAAGGCACCAATTCTCATAAAGTTTTCACGAGTCTCCTTGCTTCATATTTGTTGTTGTATATGTTATTGGCCACAGTTTTAGGGTCTGAATGCTAATTTTCTCCCAAGATTCATATGTTTAAATTCATAATAATCATGAAAGTATTTGAAGATGGTGTCTTTGGGAGGTAATTAGGGATGAAAACAAATCCTGAACTGATGAAATTAGTGCTCTTATAAGGAGAGAAACCAAAGGGCATCACTGTTCTTACTCTTCCTTAGACCAAGGCAGGCGAAGGGAGCTTGTAGGAAGTTCACCCTCACTAGAACCCAACAGTGCTGACACCAAGATCTGGATTTCTAGCTGCTAAAACAGTAAGAAAATGAATTTTCCAATAATGTTATGACAGCTTGAGCAAACTAATACAGATAGCAGGTCACCTGGTCAAACCCCAGAGTAAATGTAGAAGAAACTATTTAAAAGTGTAAATAAAGAAAGGAAATAATTTGTAATGTTTTTACAATCAACTATAATTGCACCATAGGCAGAACAAATAGAATATATAATAAAATGTATGTAGGGATTGTAAAGGAATACATTATACTTCTTTTGATATAAAATAATTTTAAAAATATATCCCTTCAAAAAGTGGCATGGGTAGAAGTGTTGTATTCAGTGTTTCTACCTGAAATATATGCTTACTAAGTGTACATAGGATTATTATATATTTTATTAATTTTGGATACTGTCCATATTTCCCAATGAATATATACATAAGACCAAATGATAATGCAGAGGATTTATTAAATTCCCTTTCACATAATCTGTTTAAAATTTATAGTTTGTATTATTCCATTGCCAATTGACCTTGAGGCAAATTATCAAGAAATTTATGAAGGTAACAGCATGAATATGTGTACCAAAGTGTCTCCTGAGTAAAATATGACACTTGGCTTTCTTGCTTCTGAAATGATTAAGCCTCAAAGCCGAAGCTGACAGCAGAGTCACTGCGCAGATTGATGTTCTCAGTGACTAACGTGACAAAGTTTGCTTCTGATTTATTATGTTTCCAGGTAGAAATGACTTACCTCATTTTTTAGTATTTTCACTATACTATTTCACTAATTGGATAAAAATTCAGTTTCTTTTATTAAAAGACAAATTTCAAATAATATTTTAAATTAAATTTTATTTTTTTAAAAGCACAATTTAGAATATTTATAGAAATGGTACTGTTCTCTTTATTTTTGGTGTTAAGTAGCTACTATTCTTTTTTAAAACTATGCCCAACAGTGAGTTATTACTCATGATCAGTTTAGTAATTATCAGGTTTTTTTTTTTTTTTTTTTTTTGCCATGTATCCAATAGAGAAGGACAAACATACTTGAAAAATAGTTATTGTCATTAGACACAGCCCCCATTAACTGACCTTGTAATTTTTGGAAAATAAAAAACTAAGAAATCACTTTTTTCTTACTTCTCAGGAGTACTTTAAATTATTATCCTAGATACTTACAGATCATTATAGATTGTATTTTGTATGTCACTCAGATGTACTTGATGAATATAAAAGATACTAAGAAACATGTGCTTAAGTTAGAAAACATTAATATAATGAATATCCAGAGACCTACAGATCAACTGAAGAATTTGCTGGAGATTCACTTGAAATGAATTTATTTCTCCCTTATTTCATCCTCATCTTTTTCTCCAGAGAGATAGCTATTATTTTGAATAGCATTTTTTTACCCATTGTTTTCATGTTTATTAATGCTATATTTAGTGTTTCCTCATAAACAGAAAGTTTAATAAAGAATTTTATGGGCCAGGGACTTAGCTCAGTGGCCCAGCACTTGCCTGGCAGCATGAGTGTCCTGAGTTTGAGTCCTGGTACTCAAAAAACAAAACAAAAAAACCCTGTGAATGTTTTGATGCACTGAATTTGTAAAGGAATCTGGAGTGAGATTGTGGGACTTTTTGTGAACTACATTTTTCTTTGTAATAAAAAAATAAAATCAGAAATTGTGTGTTAGGTGATAGTTCCAATAGAACATTTTTGGGCAAGCCAGAAACCTGTTGGAAGAGGTAACATTCCAAGTAGATATACTTGGATATATATTGAACAGGTTTATTTTCTTTTTTCTTTTTTTAATGCACTTTAAATCTTTATATCCAAATGCTTTTTAGCAAAGCCTGTAGTACATTTAAAAGTTATTGCAAACTGGAGCTTATTCCAAATTAAACATACTAAGTTCTTCTACCTTCAATGTATCTTTTTAAAGTTTCCAGTGAAAACTTCAGGTCAAATCTCTGCTGTGTGTTCAATCTTTTTATTCCACTGTTTTCAGTGTCCACTTTGAAGTATACACTGTAAAAAGTTCTCATTCCTAATTGCTCTCAAATATGCTCTCCTTCTGTCTTTCCCCCAAGGCTACTGGTTTGTCATGGCTTTTCCAGATTACTGTAAAAGAATCTTAACTAGTTTGTTGCTGTATTTTCTATCTACAGCCATCTTCTTTACCCTCTCTAGGACTGCTTTCTAAAATGCAAATTTGTCAAAATAGTCCCTTGTTAATAACCTGAGTATAATTTCCAAAGCTTTAAGATGAATGCTTTCTTTTGTTTCTTTCCAACTAGTAATTTCATGTATTATACTGTCTTTTACTTCTAGGACATACCATTTAGTATTTTCTTGTTACATGTTACTAACCTTATCCCATCGAATACTTTCACATCCTATAAGTTAACCCTACTTAGCTTTCAAGATTCAGCTCAACCTGTTGAGTGTAATTGTGTTAGTCTGTTTTTCTGCTGATGTAAAGGTGTAATTCAAACAGGATAATTTATAAAGAACAGGGATTTATTTCTTTTTTTTATTTAAAGGAGAAAAAACAGAAAAAAGGATAGAAATATTACATAATTTCAAGTAAAGAAGATAAACCGTAAAAAATCACTAGTTGATAAATCACATATTGTTCTTTTAGAAATAGTTTTTCAGGTTACAAAATTAAAGCACACAAAGTGGACACTCAAGCAGTGAGAGTGCAAACAGATCTGTTCAACAATCCAACAAGAACCTAGAAATATGGTTATCAATCCCACACACCTAAACATACATGCAGCTATATCTTTTATAGCACTTCCTATTTCAAAGAGCAGGGGTTTATTTCTTACAAGAGAGGAGGCTAGGAAATCCAGTGTCAAGGTGCTGGGATATGAGAAAGTTCTTCCTGCTATGTCATAACATGTCAGGAAGCTTCACATTGTGAACACTGGCACTCTCTTCCTTTTATAAAGTCCTGATCCTGTCACCAAGGGACCACTCTCATGACCTCTTGTAAGCCTCATTAGCCCTCTAAAGTTCCAAATCTAACAATTATTAACATGAAAGTTCAGGATTATGTTTCTTAACAAATAGAGTTTTGGAGGACACACTAAATGCTATAGCAATAATCTTGACTCCTTTCGAGACAATTCCTTGACTATCATCATCTAAGGTAGATTTTCTTTATGACTGCTAGAAACCTGAATTCACCCATCTTATAACATTTATCAGATGATGTAATTATCTACTTTATGTTTGCCTCCTAGAGTGTGTTCTTTTATAGATGAAAGGCTATCTTATCTTGAGGTCTCTTTATATTTTCAGTGTCTTCCATGTTTTTGGCATAAAATGAGATGCTAAGTAAATGTCTGGCAAATGAATAAATGCATGAATGCTGGAAACAACAAATCAGTAAACAGAATATTCTATCTTGATTTCATCATAAGGGCAGAATTAGAATAGAGAAAGAAGCTTAGTAAAGCTTACCTTGAAGAATGAAAACTCAAGCTAGAAAGTCATTGACACATCATTGTCACAGAGGCAGGATCTATAAATGAAGACCAGCACAGGTAATGTTCTTTAAGCAGTAGAACTTACTCCACCTTTATCAGTTTTACTTCCCCATATTTTTTCCTACCATGATGATTAGTAGTAATCTGGAAAAAAGAGAAGTTTACTGCCAAACTTTTTGGACATCAATGAATGATAGGTTAGGAAGGATAACACACTTTGCAGTCAAGACTGCCAATGATTGAACTTTTACAAAGGAGATGCAGTGGACATAAAGATTAGAAACCTGGATGAATCTGTGGAAATCATAGCTGAGAAAGAATGAAATAGTAATAAATGAGTTTGTCTTAAGAGTGTCTAACAGCCCTTGGGCTGGGCAGCACAGAGCATGAGGAATTTTCCCAATATAGTATTTCCCAGAAAGTATTAGCTAGATTTGAAAAAACAACCTTGGGATGCATAGGAATTGCAGTCTCACTTTTCTTACACTGAATTTTGAAAATTAGTGTTGTATTTTGGGTGAAGGAAAAGCAGGAAGTAGACCAGGTTATTCAACTTGCACTGCTCAGAAAGCAAGTAAATGAGAATTCCTCCATGTCTTACTTTCCTTGGCCACTTTGTATTTACAAATTTTCTTTTATCTCTTCCTCCAAGCAGTTAATTTTATCATAATACTCTTATTTTCTTTACATAGAATTTAATTTATGGTTATTTTATTTATATTTGTAATTTTCTTATAGCCTCTTTCTTCCACTGAAATGTATAACCGTGAATGGAAATTAGTTGTAATCAGTACCACAACCACTCTGGTTGGCATATAGTAGGTTTTCAGTTGATACTTGTTGCATAAAACTGGGTTAACTCATGACTAAACATGAGTGTGACTGGTAATAATAACCCCTTTTCTGTGTTTTTCACTCTTCCTCTACCTTTACAAGGACATTGAATACTCTATAAAGCCAGCACAACATATTTCTGCGAATCACATGGGCTGAAAACAAGTCAGTGAGTTTTTCTGCTGATGCTTCCCTGCCATTGTTAATGCCCTCTGTGGACAAAACAGCAGTAATGAAAGATGTTTCATGTGTTAATTGCCTGGATTCTGAAGCTGACAGAATAACTGATTCTGGAGAAACCAAAACTGAGGTGTATATGCTGATGAGAAAAGAACTCCTCTTAGAGTAGGGTTAAGTTTAAAGGTCTATTATTTCCTTTACCTAGAAGGACAAGTTTAGAGCCACGTAGAGTCCTGAGACCCCAGGAATCCCTTAAAATAACTTTTTTTTTGAGGTTTTATGTTAATGTTATATTCTGACCACAAATGATCTAGGTTAGACTAATCATAAAAATCTCAAATAGAATTATTACACTGATACTCAAAAATGTTTTATTGTGATACTAAAATTTCTTTACGTAGTTTTACATTGTATTTTGTGAATCCTGTACTTCATTTATTGGAATAGATTAAAACTTTTAAACTAAATCCATTGCATAAATCTAAATTTACCATTATCTGAAGACAATGAATCATTATAGCACCAATGTTCATTTTAGAATTACACAAGTAAAAAACTACATGTGAGGGTTATCGTTTATGTTATAAATGTTACTTTATGTAATTAAATGTACAAAAATTTCACCATCCTGAGCATTTAGAAATGACATATTATAAAAAACAAATAATGTAAAGTTTTGCATATCTTGGCTTGAATTAATTACTTGAGCTGAAGTTATTGCCGTGAGTACTATAGAGCATGTATGTATGATCTATTTACTGTTCATGGTCTCAAGATAATTATAATATAAGATGAGAGAGAGACTTAAATAATTTCAAAGTCAAAATATATTATGGTATAATCTAATAGCTTTGAGAGTTTACATGAGGACATTTTGTCAGAAATGATTAAAAGGTTTCTACAATTTTATTTTAAATAGTATTATTTGTGTAGAGGAATAAGCATGATTTCATCATGCAACAAGGCAGGAAATTTGGTTATGTGGAGGTAAAGTATATTTCTCAAAAAATTTTGCACTGTCTTTTGGCTCTGTATTCTATAACTAAAACAAATTTCAGTGCATATTACCATGGTAAAGGTACTGAGAAATTATACAATAAATGTAACATTCTCAAATATACCTGCTCATTTCCAAGTAATATGTATTAACATATTGTGGAACAGATGTTTGCTGACATACTATGATTCAATATGAGTAAAAAAAAATGTAGGGAATGGCAAAAAATGAGCAAAATGATTTAAATATAGTCAAATTTTGGAATTTCTTAGACTCAAGACCATAGGTTGCCTTGAAGATATTTGAAGAGAAAATAGTCTGAGAAAAAGTTTTGCCAGATTAATCCTGATCAGAAACTGAAATAGCCTATTACGGTTGCCCACATGTGAGGTTATAACTTTGGTGATCAAAGTGAGATATGAAGAAACATGTTTGAGAGCTAGTAAAGGAGAATGACATTTAAGAATGAGAAAGAAAGACTTAGTATTTTTAGCAAGAATTGTTATACATTTAACAGACTCAGTAATTTAGATTTCCATATAAAGAGAAATGTTCATTTGAATTATCTATGAAACAAGGAATGAATTGTAACTCTAGAAAAGAATTACTGGAAAGGATTAGAATTTGAGTATTCTACAAATAAAAGTGACAGCCGAATCTATAAAAGTAAAAAATATTAGAAACATGCATGTAAAGAGAAGGAAATGGCCAACAGCCTAACCTTTATGAGAACCCACGTACAATGTCTGGGACCTGATGAGGGAAACAGCTGCGGAGGAAGGAGTACTGATAAAGTGAGAGAGCAGCCAGCGACAGTGACTGTGCAGTCTCGGATAGAAGGGACAGAAATCAGGATCCTCAGGTACCACAGGAAATGTTAATGACACAAGGCCCAGTGCTTTGAAGGTTAGAAAATCACAGCTTATCCTCAAGAAAAACGTTGCTCAGTCAGACTTTGCAAGAGAAAGGCCCACTGCAAGAATTTCACAATCCCAGATTGTGAGAAAGTAGAGCCTACCACAAAACACGGCCTTGTGTGAAGTTGTTTTTTTTTGTTGTTTGTTTGGTTTTTTTTTGAGACAGGGTCTTGCTATGTAGTCCATGCTTGGCCTCAAACCTATGGTAACCCTCCTGCCTCAGCCTCCCCAGTGCTAGGATTACAGGTGTGCACCACCACACCTAGCCCTAAGAAAGGCGTGTTTAAGATGGAAGTACAAATAGAAATCTTTCTCCTGGTACCAGAATGCATTGTTGTCCCTCTGCAGGGCAGGCAAAGAAGACTGGCAGTGTGGTGCATCTGTTTCAGTTGGGTACCATCACATTGGAAGGAATGCAGCTGGCAAGCAGAATGTCCAAAAAGCATTGGGTGCTCTCTGGTAGAGAATACAGGGATGTCAAGAAAGCATTAGGACCAGGAGCAATGCTGTTTGTCCCATCTGCAGCAAAGTTAAAATAAACATAATTGAAGAGCGTTGAGCAGGTAGGAATGCTGTCAGGCAGGGGAACTCCTGCTGTGAGATGCTGGGTGTATTCCAAGGTGAATATGGAGATGGTGAAGCAGAAATAAATTCAAATAATAAAATAATTAAGAGATAGCAAAATTAAATTAGGATCAAGTTGATGCTGGGCCCTGTTGATATCTTCTCTTCCAAACTGTCACCAAATCTGGAAGAGGCTAACCTGCAGATCTTTATTTTATTTTTAAGAGGTTTGTAAAAAATTTTTTGAAAAATTAAAATGTTTTATAATCAAATAATAAGAGGATAATAACAGTTACTACACTATGCAAAATTATCTTCAAAGTGGTAGAGGAAAGAAAAGGGGAAGAGAAATGGGCACAATGTATGAAGATTATGATTTCATTATTTTTAATTTGATGTACAAATACATCATCAGTTCTTGTGTATTTTTGTGAAACAGAGTCGTGACTAGTACAATAAGGAACAGACAAAAGGGAAAGAGAACTTTCTTCTCTTGCTGCATGTGGGGTGATCCTTCCTCTGGTTGTCTTCCAGAAGTGGCAAATAACATTGAACCAATAGATGAAGCTCTCCTGTAGCTCTCTTCTAGGTTATATTTAACTTAAGCTTATTTTGTTCCATTTAGCACCAATTTAATTATCAGTATTTGGTGATTTTACATTACAGTAACATCAAACCCTGAAAACCAAAGGTTGAAATTGTTAGTTCCGGGCCACTTCATTTGGACACCTCTTCAGAGAGGATCTTCGTAGTGAATCTTGAGAATATCACGTAATATGATGGCAGTTATCTCATTCAGTCTTCTACCTTATCAGGTTTTATTGATCCTTTATAAGAAATGGTAGAAATTAATACTCTCCACCGATGTCTGTATCATAAAATTTATATATGACTCATTGTTGTGCTTGTAAATAGTTAGCTTAACACATTTTAATGATATACTGATGAAATGTTATTGAACATATTTTGTACAACAAATGATTAACATGTCTGCCATTTGAATATAGTTGTTAGTATTTTTTCATACTTCTAGTATACATAAATTGGGCAGATACGGAGAACTAGATAAAATATATAGTTTGTGAGTTAAACTATTGTTCTTCAAACCTCTTAAATTTGTAATAGGTGTAATGATATCTTCCTTCTTAGAAAAACATCTTTATATGATTGATTTATAACATTGAGCCAAATTGTCAATTTCTTCTAAATAGCATGAAAATAATAGAAGATAGAGAGATGGACTGTTCTCAGAGGGGAAGTGAATCCAAGAGATGGTGGGAAGGGAAGGGAAAAAGTGATGGAAAAAAGAAATTGGGATGTGGTAAGTACATGTACCAACTCCACATGAAGGACATAACCATTGTGTAATGCAAACATGTACAAAACTAAAAAGGAAAGGGATCAAGGGATGAGTGAAGGGATGAGGGATAGAACGAAAAACAATGACAAAAGGAATTGAGATGTATTATGAACATGTAACAACTTCTTGCAAGGGATGAAAACATTGTGTACTATATATGTTTGCTAGTAAGCCAAAAATTTAAAACATTTAATCCTGATAAATGAAAACTATTCAAACATGTGATAATTTTAGGGTAATCACCTTGTGATTTTAAAATGGAATAAAGTTCTAAGTACTTCTAAGGCACTTTGACTTGGCCTTTAGGAGCTACTGGTATTTAACTGTTAAGTACAAGGGGTCTGTCTATTTATGTAATGGAATTCCTTCAGCTAGCTAATGCTTTCAGAAGAACATCTCAATCAACCTACAGTTTTTAGAAGCTGAGAAACTTTTTCAAGTACTACTCATATATTGATTATTTAGTTTGAATGACAATAGCATTTTCTTGGCACAGGGAAAAATTATATTTCATATGTTGAGAAAGTTTCTAGGACTATTTTAAAGTCATAGATTCAAAGAATGGACAGTTAAAAAGACCCCAGAGAGTACTTAACCTTGCCCTGTCTTTTTACAAATGATGAACCTGTGATAATGTGTAAATTGTCACTTGCCCAAATGGCTACAGCACTTTATTTACACTTTGAAATATGTATGGAAATTTTCCACAGTGTTCTAATTTTTGCACATGACATAAATTACTGGATATTGCAGTCATTTTAATGACTCAGTCATATTACATTTCCTGAAGTTCCTATTTGTTTCTATCTGATTTGGTGGCAAACAAGACCAGATACTACAAACCTCTTAGAAACATTTTAAAAATCAGTTGCAATACTCAGAAAGCTAAAATATGAGGATCATAACTTCAAAACAACTTAGTAAGATCTTACCTCAAAATAAATAATGAAAATACTGGGATGTAAGTCAGTGGAAGAGCATTCCTAGTTCCATCTCCAGTACCATAAAGCACTTTGATTTTAGCTAATGCAAATAGTCATGTGATCAGTTTTTTATGAGACATCCCTCTAAACATAATTAGATAGAGTGCTACTTTTGATCATTTCTTCCTTAATTCACTTCTGCTTTTTAAAATAAAGATTTTTCTGGTTCTGATTTAATTCTATAAAAGATTTTAAGAAAATATGTGAAGCATAGTGTCTTGTTATTCTCTTGTTGCTGGGACAAAATACTCATCACTCAAAATGAAGGAAGGAAAGGTTTATTTCGCTTACTGTTTGTGGAGGTTTCAGTCCATAATCAGCTGGCTCCAAGGCAATGTGGCATGGCCCCGAGGCTACACTTCAAGGTAGCAGTCCAGAAAAGCAGGCAGAACAAAAGAGGGAACAAGCCTTTTCTTCTCCCTTACATTGTATGCAGTCCCCCCACCCCAAGATGGATGTAGCACTCACAAAATCTCTTGCACAGGATGAAGATATTTACAGATTAAGGAGCCTGGCTCTGCTGAGTCTCTCAGTTAAACCTCTAAACTCCTTAAATTGACACAATGTATCAACCATAACACATAGTTTTAATTAGGAAGAAAAAATTCAAGAAATTTATTGTATTTATGTTAACTGCATTACAGCAATATATTATACATTTGAAAATTGCTAAGTGAATGGATCCTGAGAGTTCTCTCCACAAAAAAATGTATGCTAGGTAATAGATGTGTTAAATGGCTTGATTTAGTCACTCCACACTATTACACCAAAAGTTTATAAATTTTTACTTGCCAATTTAAAAAATCTATTAATAAAATGCCTGTAAACTAAGAAGAATAAAAAGGATGATAAGGCCGCACAACCTTTGTTCTTTTCCCTGGCTTAGTGATTTGTTTTAGATTTAGTATTTGTACTGAGAATTTTTTTTAACCAGATAAAGGTAAAGATCAGCAACAATAACAAAAACAACAGTATTATATATATATATGTGTGTGTGTGTGTATTTTATATGTATATTAGTTTAATATTTTATATATTATATATATTAGTTTTATATATGTTAGTTTTTCATTCATATATATATATATATATATATATATATTTTTTTTTTTTCCCTCCTTACTTGGAGTTTCACTCTGTAGTTTGAATGACCCATGGGGCAACTATGGTCCAAAAATAATAAATGGAAAATTCCTTACATAAACAATTTATAAGTTTTATTGGACGGCATTTCAAGAAGCATGAAGAAATCTCACACCAGTTCCACAACACATGGTGCATGAATTATCCCTTTGTCTAGGTTATCTAAAATGTATGCACTATCTCTTGTCACTTCCTAGCCATCTGTGTTATCAGATCCATTCTCACCATGCTCATGTTCAAATAGCTGTTATTAGTAATAGTAGCCAAAAAGCACATAAAGAATGATAGCAACAATTTGAATATGTCAAAGAGAAACTTTGAAGTGCTTCCTTTAAATGAAAACAGAGGGAAGAAAAAAATGATTGATCAATCACATAATGAATGTAAACATGTTTCTTTGTATTCTTATGGTAAGAATAAATAGAAAACCTGGAGTTTCTTAGTTTAGTACTATCCAAGGTTTCAGGCATCTATTTGGGGGGCTTGCAGCATATTAATCAATGATAAATGGGACTAATGTAATTTTTACTCCAAGTTCTGTATGTCATACATGTCTGTTTCCTCTTTTATCCTTATTTGCAAACAGGCCATATATGTTACAGACTTAACAGACTCTCATTACTAGTAAATGTAGCTAATTACAGTCAACTCATGCTACCAACCTTCTGCCTGTATACCTTTTACACAGAACCTAAATTGTCTTTTGTTAATTTTCTGACTTTCAGATTATCACATACAAAAGTTTTCCCCAATATTTTGCCACTTCCTGACATAGTTTTCTGTATCTCTGATTTCTGACAGATCCACCACTCCCACCTGTCCACCTGTAAAGCCAGGGCATGTATTTTAGAGCTTTGTTGTACAGACCGATGTTTTGTTCCTGCAGACAAGTTCAGTACTCTTGGGCTCACAACTACAACAACAGATACTTTCAGTCTGTGGATCTGGTTGGCAATATTGGGTTTGGCTGATTTTCAAATATATTCCTATTTTCAAAGATCCAGGTTAAAAGGATTGGAAAGTTAGGGACTATTGCAAATTCAAAATATTCAGGTATATTTTAATCGTACTTTTGGACATGGCCTATCCTGAACTGATTTATAGTCCATTGGTTAAATGTTAAAGGAAATAACACGGCCAAGCTAGTGGCTGATTAGTGTGGCAGTTGGGGTGGACTGTCAGCCTGATTGGCTTTGGGAGACTGGTAGAACACACGTCTGGGTATGTCTTGGTGGGTTGTGGAACCATAGCCTTGGAGTCTATGTTTAGTTCCTTGCTCCTTCTTCTCTGGCCCTGTTCCCTTGTTCTGCTTCCCAGCCACCAAGGAGAAACCATTTCAGCTCCATCACCCCTTCTGCCTCAACAGTCTTGACTTGGAACCTGCTGATGATGAACTGAGTCCTTTACTCTTGTAAGACAGATTAAACCTCTCCATTAATTTGTGTCAGCTATTATGTGCCAGCATAGGAAAACTGACCAATACAAGAACTGAAATTCAGCTCCAGTGAAAACTAAGAATGGGTAAGGGGTATGAACTACGAAAAAACACAAAACAAAACAAAACAAAACAAAAAAACCCTGAAACTTGCTAGTTAAATTCACTTTAAAAAGTACATTAATTTTTCCCAGCATATGATAGTTTGACTTAGGGTTTTTTGACTTATGATAACACAAAATCAATATGCATTCACAAGAAAATATATTTTAAATTTCAAATTTTGATCTTTTCCCTGGTTAGTGATTTGTGATCAGAATATTTTCCCATGACGCTGGTTAGTGGCAGTAACCCATGGCTCCCAGCTAGGCACTTAAGCAGGGGGTAAACAACCTCCTCTGTGTTATGCTGTGTTGCTAAGATATGATGCTCAGTAAGTTAGGTGCAGTAAATGCTTTTGAACTTACTGTATTTTCTATTTATGATAAGTCTATTGGGGTGTAATGTCATTGTACTTTGAGGTACATCAGTACACAATTGATTACTTTATTAGGTTCTTACAAGTTCCACAGTTCCACTGAATTAATTAATTTTTTGTGGACTCCAACTTTCTTTTCTTTTTCCTATTTTTTAAAATTTTGGTAATTAAAAGATAATTCTGTGCTTCCTGAGGTCACTGGAAAAGCACAAAGCTGGATGCTGGAGGACAGAAAGCCTTGGGTATTGACCACAAGTCAAAGTAGAGGAACTAAAATAGAGCAAGGTCTAGAAGGGATAACAATGTGATTATAAGACGACTGTGGGAAGTATATAGCTTTTAATTCTTCTAGGAGCAGTGTTCTAGAGTGAGATACAGACTTTATCTAATTTTAAGATTTTGAACAATATATTTAACTTCCTTGTATTGCACTTTCTTGTCTGCAAAATAGAAGCAATAACTATTAAGTAATATTGTGAAAAGTACTTGTTAAAGTGTCAACTATCTTGCTTAGTGATTCTTACCTATAATATGATGGGTAATAATAAATATTATTGATATAGGCAGTGAATAATCAACAAATGTATAACAGAATAAAACAATGTAAGGCATCATTTTAAATGGAATACTTTTAAAATGTAAGATCTCTAAAATACAGCTTCTAATTTCATTTGATTACTTTATAATAACCATATTTGCATCAGTTGTTAACTAGCTAAAACCAACCTATTTTTCAAGGCAAATATAAAAACAAAATCAGGGTAAATATATATGTAATGTTAATGTATTTTATGTATTAAGATGCTATATTCTTATTATGCTAAATTAGCATAGTTAAAGAAATATAATTTTTTCTATAATTCTCACCCTAACACTGTAATATATTGTCTTTTTTTGCATTTTTTCAGTATATTTGGAATTTTGCTGACACTGTTCATATCACTTTTTCACTGAAAATTATATAATAAATACTGTACTATCATATGATTTTCATAACTCATTTAATGTATGTATAATAGTCTGTCAAGTGAATGACAGTGACATTTTTAGCCATTTCACATAGGTGGACATTTAGATTGTCTTTAATTTATTCATAAATATGGTCACTCAAAAAAAGTGGAGCAGAGTCCATGAAATTGTGAAACTATAGGCAACAAAGTGTTCAAGGACAATGAGATGTGTCATAAATAGAACTATATATATTCCAAGTTCTAGAACTATGGTTCACTGGAGGCTTCTGTCAGTAGCTGATCAGAGATTTCTGTCATCAGGTGACCAGAGGTGATGGACCAGAGTGTTCTACATGCCTCTTCCTGGTTTGATTCATCTTTGGTACTTTTAATCCGTTTTCAACAGCGTTGTAGTTTGTAGACAGTTTTAGAGAATTCTAGCATATTTCTGAATCTTATTGAGATCAGTAGATTTTTTATTTGATTTTTTTAAAGGTGAACACATTCATAAAAAAGTCAGAAAATTCTCTGGCTGTGTAATCTTTCTAGAAACATTCAGGGAATTTTTTAAAACTCCTCCTTCATAGGGCTAGTAATGATACAATCTTTCCAAATTGAGAAAGAATCAAAATACCAGAAAATATTTTGAGACTAAATGCAAAATTGGGAATCCAAAATCTCTTAAATATAATTTTATTTTTTATGGATTGACCAGAGAATGTTACTAAATAGGAGAGATGAAAAAGATATTAGGAGTGGATTCCTACCCACACTTCAAGGAATTCTAAGCATATTTAGAAACTCAGGGGCCGTTTCAGAGGGAATCAGTAGTTCTGATAGTTAGGGATCAGACTGTCTATACCTCCACCTGTTTCAGGATTCTAGTGTATCTGGTTTGGGTAATAGGATTGTTTGTAAGGTTTTTGAGTCTAGAAAGGATAATTGAGTTTTAAAAACTATGGGAAGAAAAATCCTGAACTGGAACACATCCATCTGTTGCCATCTTCTCCCATTGTAGAACCTTATATGTACTTTCCCTTAAACTTCCTCTGAGAGAGAAAAATACAAATATGCTAGGAGGTAAAGTGCTGAGGTACAGGTTTCCCATAAAGAGTATGAAGACATATATAACAGTTTGGGCTTATTCCTCTTTTTCAGAAAAACTGGATTGCATATATTTAACATTATGGGCTAACAATTCTGTTAATAATTACCATAGACCTCTACTGACTACTTAATTTATCACTATGTAAGACAATTGTAGTTAAAATCTTCATATGACAATGAAGAAAATTAACTATGTGTAGGAAGTAGGTAAAGACAAATTCTTTAGAAATGACTGTTTTTCTCTGTATACATATTAATTCCAAAGAGGTAAAAATGTGTATTCCAAGACATTAATTTTTCTTTCACTTTTGTTCATTCAAAACTATTTATTGAACACTTACTGTGTATGGGAATAAAGTCAAATAAGATAGATCCCATCCTCAAGAGAGTGCCAAGAAAATGTGCTTTATCTTTTATGGTATAAGTATGTACAGAGAGTTAGGAGTGAGGTTAGTGCCATAATTCACTAATAGTTGATGTTTACCTGTATCTTGTAAATAGTGCTTCATGTAAAGGGAGATGGGGTAATGAACATTTCTGTTAGAGGGATTACGATGAGATTTGGAGTTTTGATACAGTATGATGGCACAAAGACTGCAAAGAGTCACAGTTAACATTTGTGAGTATATGAGAGGAGTCTGGAACAGTGGTTTCCAAACATTCCGTGCATCACAATCACTTGAGGACTTGCTAACAGTTTTCCATTGTCTTTCTCAGAGCATTTGTCATTTAGTAGGTCTGAGGTGGCACCTCAGAAATTGCATTTCTAGCCAGTTTCCAGCAATGTATGCTGCTGAATTAGGGCTCCAAGATAAGGGAAGAAAAAATAATTTTCTCTGTCCTTTTTGGAATAAGACAGATTAAGACTAAAACAGACCAAAGTTTAGTAATATGTAGACCCCATATATGCATGAGGAATACCCAAAGGAATAAATAAATTTCAAGGAGGTGACTTTGATCTCAGGATCTAGTGACATTATCCAGCGAAATAAAGGCAGAAGTATTTACCAAAGCCCTTTTGGGGTAGGTTGCTTTTAAAAATAAGGGAAATAAGATTTGTTATGATTTAAGACTCTGAGTCATCTATTGTTACAATTATAGTCTTCTTGTCCTAGTATAGAGAAGAAGAACCTTTAAAATGATGAATATATATCTTGTTCTAACAATGTAACTTTCACTGTGTTTACTATGTCTGGTGTTTCTCAAAGCATTCCATATGTGCATAGCTGTCTGTATAACAGGGCAGCTTATTCTGGTCTGTCTGTTTCAAAAAGCTTTGTTTTATATGATGATCCTTGTGACTTTTTTAGTACGTAGCTCTATCACTATTGTCAAGGCTTCTCTAGGAAAAGTGTTCTTCAGGAATATCTTTTGCGTGTAGGAAATTCTTGATTTGCATATGTCCCAAGATTCCACCTTTCCAATTAATTAGGAGTGAGGGGTTGGTATCTGTTTGACTCAGTCTACAGTCCTTTGGTGTAGGGCTGTGGTGAGGTTATAACTTCAGAACTTCCCATTATTATTACAGAAGGCAAAAAAAACTGATGACAAAACATGATGTCCTAGCTAAAATAGTAAAACTGGCACAATTTAGAAACTGACAAACTGGTAACTATCAATTGTGTACTTTAGAACATAGGGACAAAATCTATACATAGAACAGAAACCAGCCATAAATTAGGAGTTCATATGCAGAGTCTTCCTCTTCAGTAGAGTGGTTTTATCCTGTAGTGTGGAAATTTAGGGAGGGTAGTGTATAAAACAAAGATAATTGGGAAGGAAGTACAGGTAAGGCTGGAGGACAAAGAGTGGTCATGCAAGGATTGAGAAATGAGAGAATGGAGTAGGAAAGAAAGAATGAAGGGATATTCAAGGGATCATTTGACCTTGGTCTCTGGTTTTGGTGGGTGGGATTAGTTTTATGTGGCTGGAATTCTGCCCAACAGTTTAAGAAAGAGAAGAGAAAGAGAGAAAAAAAGAAAATGAAAGAGAAAGAAAAGATGAAGAAAGAAAAAAAAAATTGAGAGAAAAGGGCCAGTTACTGAGTCACAGAGTCTTCCCACGCTGGTTGCCTGCCCTGCAATGTAGCTGGTTGCCTGTCCTGCAGCGAAGGGCCAGAAGGCTGTGTACCACTGATGCAGCGGGTTACTTCCTACTGGGCACTGCTTGCGGTCCACCAGCCTACTTTATATACTTTGTACCTTCCTGAAGAGGTCAGAGATATAAAGTGAAGTATAGACAGTTCTTTTTGAGGGATAGTGTAAGGGGTTATTAGTGAGAATGAGTGGACCGGGAAGACACAAAATTACAGTTACTTATAAAGGATTCTCTTTAGAGTTTGAAGGAATCCAAGCAGCAGATATCTTGTTCCCATCTCATGCAGCTCTTGATGTGAGGGTGAGGATGGTGAAAGGGTGGAGAAAAAAGGATGAGTCACAATACAGAAAACAGGCTTTGTGGAGCCATCTCTCCTGAGGGGAAATACAAAGAAGTAAGAGGAAAAACAGCAAGAGGAAGGAGCAAGGGTGCTTCAAGGGCTACGGCTCATTTATTTATTTATACACTTGAGAGATTATCACGTGAAACCTCTCCCCCTAAGAGCTTATCCTCATGGCTGGCCTCAGGCGCCATGTTCTGGAGATTAGAGCAGTTTATTCCTGTGATTTGCCTCTAGTACCCAGTGTTCTTGAGATTAGCCTTGCTTTCGCCCTGCACGTGATGATCTTCAGCTTCAGCTGCTGCCCACAGTCTTGTGACAGAACCCCTTGTAGGTGTAGTTATAGTCTTCAGTTCTTATCTACCATAGATAATGGAATTTTAGAGAGAGGATGAAGCCTAATTATGTTCTCTTAGGCAAGTGCAGTCTTAAGGCAAATAAGGGAATGTTCAGAGAAAAGCCTTTTTCTATGCATTTGAAGGAGAAGAGGACAAAGAGACAAGGGAAGGGGGAGGGGCATAGTGAGCTTGATTCCAGCTAAGACTTTTTCCACACTTTGTCAAAGGACTGCACTTTGGAGTAGCACTGTTCTCCACTCCCCAACAGTGTAATTTATCTTTAGGTGTATGTACTTTAAAAGATGTAGAATCATGTTTTTCTGTTCTGTAGCTTAATTTTTATTTTATTTGTTATATTTATGACAGCATTCCATCCATATCAGCTCATAGAGATCTGTTTCATTCCTTTTACAGCTATGTGGGATTAGCACTTTTTAATGAATACAAAAGTTTTGGTTTTTTTTTAATCTGTTTTCTGGTAATTTACCCTGGGCGTCCTATATGTGTCTTTGAATACTTACACAGTTGTACCTGTAAGAAAGATTCCTGCAGTGCATTTGCTAGGCTAATGGTTTTATAAATGATTAACACAACTACTGTTCTGTTTTCCCAAGGGTGTTAAGAAATCACCAGAAAGTTGATGGCTTCAGATAACAGACCCTTCCTACAGTTCTGGATGCCAATGAACAATTCAAAAGTATACCTGAAAGTGGTTTAGTGGGAGACTGCCCAGGCCTCTTCCAGCACCTGGTGATAGTTAGCATTCGTTGATTTTCTGTGGCTTGTGTTCACTTCATGCCCTGTTCTGTTGCCATCTTTACCATCTCCTATCTGTGCCTTCTTGTCTGTCTGTCTGTAAATTCCATCTGCTTCTATTTGCTATAAGGACACATGTAATTGAATTTATGACCTACCTGGATAATTCAGTAGAACATTCTTTCAGGATTCTTTGCTTACTTGCATCTTTTGCAGTTGAAGATAATATTACAGGTTGTAGGAGTTAGGACATGGACTTGTAGATACCATTTCTGCTACTATAATTGTTTTTACACAATTCTAAAGTTATGGTAGTAGAGACCAGAGGGTTTATTTGATAAGGAATTTTATTTATAGTTATTAAGAGATGATTATATACTGGTCCATATTTTTTTCCTAATTTGACTATTCAAAAGCATCTTTATGTAGTTTTCTATTATCAATTTGGTGTTCTCCAAATCATTTTAAATAAAGGAATAATTTGCATCTAAAAATGTTCTTGTGCTACTAACATTTTGTGTATCACTGCTGACTTTGTTGTGCTCTAGATTTCAAAGAAGGTCAGCCAATAAAATTTAATAGATGGCCTACTTAGAAGAATAATATAGCCTCTTTTACTTAGATTGCAGTTTTAATTCAATTAAATGTTGGAAAAAATGATTTTATTCAATCTTGTTTTTGTTATAAAATTGGACTAGTTATCACCTAAACTAAAATACTCTAATTTGACATTGCCATGTCCTTTTGTATAAGAAAGAGGAAATAGCAAAAAGATCAGTCAGCTATTTCTTGAGGAATATACTAATTAATTTATATACCATCATGGGCCATTGTATACGTAGGATTGAAGGAAAATTCAAGCTGTAATAATAGTCTGTTTAGGTAAATTTATGGTGAAGTCAATATTTTCTTAACCTCTAGTTATAACTTGGGAGTACATTATTCCTAGACCATATTTGGGAAGATAAACAAGGTAGTGTAAACTGTTTTAAGACTTTGTAGATTGATGCATGTTATACATGCGGTATAGGTTGGGGAAGTTAAAGACAAGGTCATTCACAAAATTTATAAAGAAACATTTCAATATTCAGTTCAACTGAATGAGAGAATCCTGACTGTAATACTATAGCCTACTCATTGACTATCACTAATAGTTTCATTACGTATGTCCAAATCTGACGAAGTTCCTAAAAATCACTTGAAATATTCAGATGTTTTCAGTAGCTCTCAAGTCATTCTTTTGTTAATAGTAACAATATATTGTATTATACACTCAAAAATACTATAGGAAGCACAGATATAAGAAGATGAACTTTAAAAGATGAAATAGTTGTAGTTTTTTAATTCCATGAAAAAATTGAAATTCACCATAAAAATAAAATTGAAGAAGCATAATTTTATATAGAAGAAACAGTCTCCAAATTAGTATTTTAAAGTGAAATCAGCAACAATGGTTCTGATTAAAAAAGTACAAGTTAGTCATTGTACCAGTTTGGTTATCTATTGGACATTACATGTTAAAAAACTTATTTTGCACCTCTGATACTTTATGCTTCATCAGTGAAGTGTGATTCAAAATATCAGTTTCCCTGAGTTCACTGGATTATCAAAATCAATTGAATCATTAGAAAAAAATGTAGAGCTCCTTAAAGCATGATTTTTTAAAATATACTTTGTGATAATAAAGACTATCACAAAATGTATGGTCTAATGGGGACTGCTAAGAAGTAAAGTATCAGATACCACATCCCAACTGCAAGCTATAATGGTTGACATTGCTTTTATCACCAATAATAAGTTTTATGCTACTTGGACTCCAGTAAGTAGTCCCCTACTTACTGGTTTTTTTTTAAAAAAAACCTTCCTGTTTGCTTAAGAATTTTTTTTACTTTTAAATCACACATACAAATTGTAAAATACTACCTTTCATTTATAAAACTAAAGACCAATATATGTATCATATATGTCCATAAATTTGTCTAAATTAGACTCTGATAGTTTAATATGTGTAGAGAATGGGTGTAACGTAGATTAAGAGATAAAACTATCAAGGAATATTGACTCATTTCCTGAAAGGAATTCAGGATGTAAATTTGTCTTACTGAAAAAAAAATGGGCCAATCATGCTAATAATCTAAAATTTAATAGAAATTTTAGTAAGCATGTACAGTGTGGACTTTCCAAGATCCCTTTTGTTCTGGTCCCTAAGCTGAAGTGTGTAAATCAGAAATATAATTAATAACAGACTGCAGGGTCAAAGCCTTATTTTCATGCCTGCCTCAGGCTTTCCTTTGAGGCTTTACTGTGAAGTTGAATGTTCACTGTTTTCTACCTCTGTGTAGACTGCTTACTGGGGTGGAATAGAGCTGCGTTCTTGAATTACCTAGCTTTCAAAAGCCTCAGCGTAGCTGATGTGAGCCTATTCTTAATATTCTTGGACTCAGAAGACTGATTTGTTGTGAACTTCTCATTCTTATCACAAGTTAAACTTTAAATGGCATTGTCCCTGCTCCCTCCCTTCCTTTTTACTTTCTCCCTCCCCTCCCCTTCTCCCTCCCTGTTTTTCTCCTTTTCTTTTCTCTTTTCTTTCTCTTCTCTTCTCTTCTCTTCTCTTCTCTTCTCTTCTCTTCTCTTCTCTTCTCTTCTCTTCTCTTCTCTCTTCTTTCTTTCTCTTTCTTTTCTCTTTCCCCCTCTGTCTGTCCTTTTTTCTTTCCCTCCCTCTCTTCCATTGTTTTTTTCTCTTTCCCTCCTGCTTCCCTCCCTTTCTTCCTTACTGGTTTTGAACCCAGTGCCTTTACAGTGAGCTACATATCCAGGCATTTTTTAATTTTATTTATTTTTTTAAACCATGTCTCAACTAGTAAGTTGCTCAAGGCCACATTTTGTCTTGGGATCATCCTACTTCAGCCTATCAGAATGCTGGGATTATGAGCTGCCCCACTTTGTGTGACTTCATTCAGCACTTTAAAATAGGTGACCCTGGGTATAAGCCACACCAGTTTAAACCCACCTGGGCAACTTAGTCACTTAGCAGAACCCTCTCTCGGGCTCTGAGGTTGATCCCTAGTGCCAACAAAAAACACCCAAAATGAACAAATTTTTCTATTGTTTCCATTGCCAGTGGATGCTTATTTAGTTGACTTTTAAAGTATATTATTTAAGTGGGTACTGGGAATTATTTGAATGACAACTAATGAATACCAATGCATTCTGTCTCATAGTGGTAGATGCATAAAATCTACTTATTTATTTTTCTTAAAAGCACAATTCTTTGTCTTATTTTTCATGTAAAGATTTGGTCATTTTTGTCATACTTCATTAGTTTTATTAAAGGATTGACAAATACAAGTATATATGCATTCACTTTTGTTGATTACTAAAAGATGGTCATGAGTGAACTAGCTGAAATCTAGTAGCTCTAATGAGGTTTATAACAGTCAGTTATACCTGTAACACTTGCTTTCTAATTTTTTTTTTTTTTAGGTAATCCAGAGTCTGCTGTACCTGTTTTATTTATATTGCCTTCACATACCACACCTCAGTGTAAAGTAACTAGGCTTGACGAGCCCACATACAACCTTAAGAAACTTTTTCAAGGGGGCACCTGTCAACAGGTAAAATTAAAAGTACCTGTGTATCAATAATTATATTAAGAATTGGGATACAATGATTGACTTGTTTTTATCTTTGACCCTGATGTGAAAGACATATATTCAATAAATCATTAAAAATGTTCAAAGACAACAATTTTATAGGAGTTTCCAATTTATCCATTGTAGAAAGGAAGAAATAGAGTAGTGAAGAATTTAACTGGATCAAACTGAAATCAGAAGTATATAAAAAGTACTTAGAAATATGTAGTTCGTCATATTGAGATATGGTAAACAATTTGAGTGTTCCTGGGTTCAGTTATGTAGTATACGGAATATTAACGAATCATATACTCTTAGAGTTGATAATGTGCATATGTATTAACAAGTTTATCAAATAGGTCAATGAGAAAATCAAATAATAAAATACCTCATACAGTACATGTATTTTTATTAAATGTATATACATCAAATCATGCATAACACTATTTAAGTTACTATTTCTTCAGCTCTAAGAAGTATATTGTATCACATCCTACATCTTTAAAAATGAGGATCTTATACTAGGTGACTTCTTATTCCTAGTATTGTTAAAGTGGCAGTGGAGTCATGGCCAATGACGTACGGACTTTGTGGTTCTGAGGGTTGGTTAATGTCAGTTCCTTTATATTTCAACCAACAAACCATTTAGGACCATTAGAAGAAGGAATATAAGTACTGTTGTTTTCTGGAATATCTTCTGTAGATGTGATCTGGTAAGAGCAAGAAAGCCTCAGTGCTAAAGCTTGTAATAGCATAACCATCTTGGTAGAAATGCCTAGAGACAATCATAACATTTTGGAGAAATGTTAATTTTCAGTGCTTTTGATAGCCTGAGGATTGATACAGTCTTCTTGATAGGCCAGGGGATGGTATCTCAACATCATTGCAAATTGAGTTCAAAATAATTTTTTAAAAATCTTAATCTAATTTGAAAAATATTTAGGAATACTTAAACTAATTAAAATGTTTTAATTGTTCCTCTCAGTACAATTTTAATAGAATTGAACATACAATTTTAATAGAATGTTAAGCTGTTACTTTTATATGAGATGTTATGCACATACACATGTTACTGAAACTCTAGCATAATACTAACCAGTATGTTTATCATAGTTTATTCCGGTATGAGAATTCTGTTTGATTTGTCATCCTTTATTGTTCGTGTTGTTTATTTTGAAGTCTGAATTCCAGGCAATATTCTGCTTTAGGTTTCTGTTATTGCACTGCAACCAAGTATCCTTTTTGTAATCTATTTGACACATTTTTGTGCATTTTGCTGAAGATTTTGTTATTTAAACTGGCCTCAGAGTATTGCTGAAATGCAATCTGGTATTCCTCAATGCAAGAACACTGAGATGTGTCTCTGAAAGTGTTTGTGTTAAATAAGTTTTGTTCAGGCATGAGTTATAGTGCTACTGAGTTTCAATGCCATGTGAGTGAACTAACTAAATATATATATATATAAAATTATGTATTGATTGATATGATCTGATAGAAACCTAATCCTGTATTTCTCCTATTAGCAATGGTTCAGTATTCACAAATTCAGTGTTTAGGATAATTTTATTGAACACATTCTTATAAATAATAAGAATCAGTCATGTTCTATAACATCAAATTAAATGATCTGTATGATCCTGTAAATGTAAAATTATAATTAAAATATATTTCAAAATTATAATACAAAGACATTTTCACAATACATATAAATGATACGGATGTAAATATATGCATATAATGTCTAGAAAATATCTAACATTTATTTCATATAATTAATAAATTATTATTAAATTTTGCCTATTTGGCCTGTATATTTATATAATCAAAATTTTATATGTAACATAAAATAATTTATGTTACACACAAGTGGAGGAATGCATATACATATGCACATACACAAATAAATATATTTTAAAAGTGTAACTAAAATTAAATGAAAACCATTACACAATTGAAAGTAGTTATATCTTGATAAACAGCATGTGATGAGGAAAGGACAGATAAGGTTTTCAGATAAGATGTCTTGTCATTTCCTGATGGCTCTAAAATTGCCTAGTATTTATAGAATGATGATTTCACATATAGCATCAACTATAATTTATTATATACTTAATCATATGCATATTAATAAGCTAAACTAAGTACAGAATTTTTTTAATCATTACTTTTGTGAGTTCAATAATCATGAAAATTTTAAGGGTAGGTTGTTTTTATTATCTGAAGTATAATATATGGAATTTAAGAGAAATGAAAGTAACTGGATGCTTTTTTTTCAATTACAGTTTTTAAAAATATTATTGTTACCCGTTTCAATGAGTCATACATCCTATGTTTTTATTTATCATATTGAGAGGCAAAAATAATTGTAGGTGATGTTTATTCAGGACATTAGTCATACTATTTACTTTATTCTTTCAGTCCTTCTAATTCCCATAGGAAATAAATGCAGTCTAAGAAAGCACACTCAGAATTTTATTATTTTACTGAATAAATGACATGGCCAATATACCAAGTCTTCAAAGTCTTTATGCTTTATGTTTCAAAGCCTTCATGCCATAAAATAAAACCAGTAGAAAACTTAGGCTAAAATGGTATATAAATTAGGTCTATAATTCCATTAACCTAGAAGTTTAGAAAACTGAATGACAAGCATTTTTGTCTGAAAATATATATGATTATGTATGTATTATGTATATGTAATTACATTTGTGTATGTAAGTACACATAAGTTTCTTCTATTACTTTGCATTTTTTTACTTTGCATTGGTTTATGGGAACACACTAAATTGTTTTAGAGGATGTAGGTATTTAAATTTTTGTGTAAGATTCAGATAGTTGCATGAGGGGGGATATAAATACTGAGAAGGATCAAATTCTTGAAATTTGTATTAGTGCTGACACCTGTTCATCGTAAATCTTTGTGAAGCCCTTCACTTTTTTGTGGTCATAATTTCCTGTGTATAAAATGTAAACTCCCACATCATTGTAGTCCATTAATAAATTTAAATATTTATATTCATATTATAATATGAATATTAGTGAATTACCATATAATCAAATTGACATGATTTAACAATAAAAATTAAGATTTAGAATTATTACTTATCCTTCTTGAAAATACTGAAAATGAATCATCCAATTTTATTTCTAAATTGTAACTATCACAAAAGTGGTAAAATTACAAAAGTTTAAACTCATGAATTAGCAATGAAAGATAGTTTAATTTTCTTTATGTAAGCAGGAAAATTGCAGAGTGAGATCTTTAAGCCTCATAACTGTTTTACAGTCTAATGGTACAGTAAAAAATAGCTTACTGTATAAATGCATTTGGTATTCAACATTTCTCTAGATTTTTCTCATTTTCATATGATAAAAAGTTGGATACATTAAAATAAAATTAAAATGTATTACAATATAGATTCAGATTCTTTAGATAATGTTCCATGGCTAATTTCTATTTTCAACTTTTTTAACCAATACATATATATATGTATATATACATATACATATATATATGTACAAAAATACACACATACACATGCATTTTAGTACTAGGAATAGAACCAAGAGGCTTGTGCATGCTAGGAAAGTGCTCTACTACTGAGCTATATAGCCAATCCTAGTATTATACATTTTTAAAGGTACTATTATTTTTAGTACTTGTGTGTCATGAACTGATGACCTAGGAGAAATAAGACTATCTTCAAATTTAGTAGGGATGTAGGTAGACAGACAGATAGACAAACATTGTTTTCAGGAAAGCAAAGTAGTTACAAAAAGCAAATTGTAAACATGCTGAAGACATAACCTTTCCAAAATAATTTTAGCAGGTAGTGGTAGTTTGGGTTGATATTAGCAATCTTAGCAATTGCAGTTATAATAATTAAATTTATCTACAAATAAAATGAAATAGAATATTATTATTAATCTAAAAGTAGCAAGAAAAACCTACCATTTGTGACATGTGAATAAACCTGGAGAATGTTATACCAAATGAAATAAGCCAGATACAGAAAGAAATAAGGTGCTGTATGATCTCACTTGTGTGTAGAATGTAAAGAAGTTGAGTTCATGGGAGCACTGAGTAAAGCAATATTTCTACAGTTAAGGTAGGTAGTAAAAATGATAATTTGTTGTTCAAGGGCACACATTTGCTATTAGGTGGGATATTAAATCCAGAGTTCTAATGAACAGCTTGAAGTCTGTAGTTAATAATACTGTGTGCATACTGCATTATTTCTAAGAAACATTTCAGGTGTTCTCACAGCAGTAAAGAGAAAAGATAACTACATGAAGAGATGGATATGTTAATTAAATTATAGATAGTAATCATTTTACTCTGTGTGTATGTAGCAAACATTATGTCTTACATTTTAAATATATGCAATTTTTATCTTAAAATATCAGGTTAGAACCATCTCTGCAGTCATCATTAAAGGGACTAACTGAAAGCAATAGAAAAGACAATAGGCCAAGTCACATACCAAGGTTTCTGAAAGCAAGTGCCAAAATTAGCTTTTATTAATTTATTTCAAATATTACCATACCAAAGCGAATAAGGCTCTCTTTTTCATAAGGCTCTCATTCCAATTGAAAGACACCTACAAATGGAAAGATAATATTGCAAAGAAGAGACTGAGAAACATTAATAACTGTATTGCTTTCAAGAGCTAAGCAAGCAGCTATCACTCCACCAAAAAATAAGTGAATAAATCAATAAAAATATGAGAACTAAGACATGTATAATTTATATAAATAATTTATATGATTTAAAATATATTAGGTTATATATTATTTTCTTTCACAGGAGAGTGGTTATCCTATACCTTACAGCTAAAAGTTGCATGTTCTTAGCCATATCCAAAAAAAAGTCTTTTCTCCTGCCCCATTTCAACAAACATATTATTCTTGGGACTGGAAGAATTCATTACTATGAAAATACATAAAATGGTATTATTCAAAGCATGGTATATAGCATCCATTTTTAAAATGCATTAGAATTAATTAACTCCATAGAATTATATAATTTTAATACCATTGGTTTAAACATGATGCAGTAAGAAATAATTTTAAGTACTCTCAATTATTAAAAATGAAAAATTCTAAAATGTACTTAATTATTTATAATTTATTGGATGCTTTTCTATACTCTGGACGAAAAATCCTAAAGTCACCATTTTGGATTAAGACACTATTGCTTAATTTTTGTGCCAGTATCATTTTCTTTATGTTTGAAAATAAAGTTGGGATAGCTTTTATTATTTTTAGTTTGACACTTCAGTTTTTATCTGAAGTTCAGTTTTTATCTTAATTTCGATTTGAGTAGGTTTTGCTCCATAAACAGGTTGTTTCAGATTTTAGCTCATTGTTAAAGTCATATATCTTACATCATTTTTCTGTGAATTTCTGGCAATTTTCTGAGCATAATGTTATTACAAATACTTAATGAAAATCACACCACAGTTATTACTGAACAATGATCACTTACTAATAAGAGTTATTTAAACTTTTCTTTCTTTCTTTCTTTCTTTCTTTCTTTCTTTCTTTCTTTCTTTCTTTCTTTCTTTCTTTCTTTCTTTCTTTCTTTTTTTTGTATAGGTTACCTGAATTTCAAATAAAGGATTAGTAATGCCACCAACAATGAGTGCTCCACCTCAGTACCCACCTCCTGATGGAGGCTGGGGCTGGGTGGTCGTTGGAGCTGCCTTTATATCCATTGGATTTTCTTATGCATTCCCCAAAGCAGTTACAGTGTTCTTCAAAGATATTCAGGAAATATTCAGTACTTCTTACAGTGAAATAGCATGGATATCATCTATAATGCTGGCAGTTATGTATGCAGGAGGTAAGATCCTTGGAAAAGTAGAATTCTGGATTAAGAAAACAGTTCCCTTATGCCATATGTTTTTCATACATGGTCTTGTTATATAAAAGCCCTGTATTCTTTTTATAGTGAGTTAATCAGAAGAATATCTAGAAACGGATTTTTAATGATTTAACATCTTGAACTATTTGCTTTATTTTTTATCTTAATATTGAGTTTTAATTTGTCCAAACCAAAATGTTCTAAATTATATAATTTCCAAGTCACTTTTCCTTTTATTTTAAAATAAAGGGTACATTATAGTATTGGTATCACTTTTTACCATTGCTGTAGTTAACAGAAATGCTTTCTTCTAAGAAGGAAACTTAAATTGCTGAGAATTTATAAGCCCAGAAATGTACTTTACATGATACAGTACAAATGGAGTGCTTTCATATATGTTTTGGACTCATTCAAGTTTCAGCAAGTAAACTAATTCCTTATTGCTATAGGATTCACTAACTGATGACGTCTTTCTATTTAAATGGTTTTCAGATGGTTACCTACTTACATTCTATGTTAAATTGAAAGTGTGAGTCATGAGGGATAATGGATAAATCTCACTTCTGTTTTTTAAAATAGAATTCATGCAATATTATGTGACCCATCATCTTTAGATTAGTTTTAACAGGTGACAGGACTGCCATATTTGATTTTTAAAGTCATTCTTGAAAATATATGGATTTTGGACTTTCTAATTTTCTCAACTGGATATTCCATTCCAGGGGACAGTTATGGGCTCAGAGTATAAGAATTTTAAAAACTACATAAATTATCTAGTGTCTTTTTTTTGTTTTACAAGTGAAGACAACATGGCTTTTAGTGAAGGATATAGAGCATTAATAATAATATCCAATATTTATTAGTGTTTATTTTTAGTCAGAACCTCTCAGCACTTGATATGTGTGGTATGACTTAATCCTCTCAATGACCTGTGAAATAAGTGTTATCTTTTTTCTATTCTTTAGCTGAAGAAATAGAGATGAAATGCTTTTCCAAGTCAAAACAGCTCATTAGTGGCAGATAAAAATTGAGACTTCGCACATTTAATCACTATGCTATCTATCTATCTTCCTCATTACATGTAGAAAATGACAGAACCAACTCTGAACCTGGCTTTCTGCCGACCTGATGCAGTGTTCTTTCCTTTAGGTGCAGTGACTCACATGCTGCCTCTGCCAGGGTCATTTGTTCAGTGACATTTCAGATCTTTTCTCATTGTTGCATTACCAAAGAAAAATTTGATGCTCAGATGTGTGTGTGTGTGTCTGTGTTAGTGTTTTTTTTGTTTGTTTGTTTGTTTATAAGTTACTTTTAACTATTCCGGCATAGGATTGATTAGTTATTTTATTTTATCTTTACAATAAATCTTTAACACACTTTTTGGGTATGTGAATGACTTATTCATTCTTGATCCTCTATTCTGTGGCTTAGATGTTGTTTAATAATACTTTGCTAGAGCAACATAGAAGTCTTCTTGACCCGAGCTCCAAAAGCTGTTAAGATCACTCCTCACTTTTTTTTTTTTAACCAGGGATTGAACTCACAACCTTGTGCCTGGCAAGCAGGTGCTTGTGCTACTGAGCTAAACCCCCAGCCACTCCTCACTCTTAAACACAGCTAAAAATAAAACCAACTTCTCTAATAACGAGATATAGACTGACGGTATTTAGATTTCAGATACTATTATGTTCATATTTTTCTGTTGGCAGATTGCTGATTAAATCATAGGTATGATAAAAATTGATATAACTTTTTAGGTAAGTCTAGTGTTAATCTGCTTGTTTTTTTAGAGTACAGATTCAAAATCTCAGTGACTAAAAGTGGTATAAGTTTATTTCATGCTGTAGCCATATTTTATCTAGTAGCTCTACCATTACCCAAGACTTTTCGCCATTCCCTAAATCTGCTCCATCTTCTGGACAAAGAATGAACATAGATTGTGTGGAAGACCAGATGGAATAATTAAGGGTCCAGTTCTTGAAGGAATTATCTTCATTTCTGCTGCTGTGAAGGACAAAACACTGGACTGTTCAGCACACAGCCCAAACCCCCTGTCATGCTCCCCACGAGGGCGAGGCCTTCCTCCTGTGAGAAAACCCTAGCGTTAGCTGGGTAGAGTCTACTGCTCTGAAGGCTAGCCCTACTCACCAGGGTCCTGGAGTTACCATCTTATCAGGCCTGTCTGGAAAAATCACAGCATTAATATAACCTGGGAAGTCTATCTAGTTACCAATAATCATCACTTTAGTCCTGTTTATAAATCTAGCTAAGGAGTAAAGTGAAGTTTCAGTATATAAAGATGTTTCCTCCCTAAAGCACTTTCAGTGTCAGGAGAGGCTATTGTCAGGAAATGAAGAACACACTGCTCTGAAAAAAGAACAGAAAGCAAAAAGACTTGCCAAAAATTAAAAATATCATGGCAAAGTAAATAATTCCTCAGAGATGTCAACTTTGGGATGGCTGAACTTGAAATCCAAGGTGTTGACTAGGAAAACAATCAGGTGAAACTACACCAAAATGATCAAGAAATATTGTCTCTCCCTTCCACATCAAAACATACTGCAAAACTGCAATAGCTAAGACTTTCAGAAGCAGTGCTGGCTGGAATAAACAAGCAGATGAATGCACCATTACAAGTTGATAGTTTGACCATGAACTTGTTGTTGGACACCTGATTTAAAATAAACATGAAGATAAATCCCCATAAATTTCAGTTGAATTAAGTTAAAAAAAAAAAACAGAAAAAACCTTCATTTCTGCCACACATTCCATTTGTCAAAACTCTTACATTGTCCTACAGAGATTCAGGGGCAATAGGAAATGCAAGTTTCCTCAAGAAAGAATCAGTCAAAACTGGATATCATCCAGCCAGGCCTACATAGGACTTTATACCTCTATAATCCTCCTCCAACATCAGAAGCAAAATGTGTTTACAAATGTGCCATGGTCTTATGACAGCCTTCTACAACTTGGCATATATCCAAACAGAACATCAGAATGATGAACATTCCTAGGTATAATTCAATTTTCTCAAAAAACTCTTTAAGTATGAAATTATAGTAATTAAATACCTATACTAGATTTGTCATAAAGGTGATCATTTTATTGAAACATTTTCCTTTTTAATATAGAAAGTATGAATTTGAAAAGATAAATAGAACTCTTGAAATTCATAAATCAAATGATAGTTTTGTAGTATAAATTTGAAAAAAACTGCATTAAAATATTTAGGATTGTAGATTGATAAAATATGTCTACATTAAAGATTAACAAGTATTTAGTATCTCATGCTTTTAAAAAAGCAATGCTAGACACAAAAATGTATTTAGTGTATAATATGTTGGTAAAGTCAAGAAAGTATTTGAAATGCTGCTAAAAGGTTTGTTAGGGATAAAACATTTTAGATACCATCCATTGCTATAGAAGAAAGTTAGGAATAACAAAAATTCTGTTATCCATTGACCTTCCCCATAAAACTGGAAATGTAATTCCAGGCCTTTTGCCTAGAATAGAAATGCTAACTGTCACAACCATTATTGGGTGTAGATCTTGTATATGTACATGGCTTGTTGAAAATAATATCCTTTTCTAATCCTGGTAATTAGTTTTTAACCTTTTTACAAAAATAATTTGCACATTTAAAGCTATAATCTCAGTAAGGAAAGTATTCCTTATGTGGTTGAGAAACATTTTTTTCATACACAACTGTTTAGAACAAAAAGTATAATAGATTCAGTTACTCTAAAGCTCAATTATTAGTCCCATTACTCAGTTGCAGTGCTTTTTTTTTTCTTTCTTTCAAGTGAAGTTTACAGAGTTTCTGCTCCTAAATATTGGGTCTCTTTGTAAAAATGTATAGTCCTTGGCCTTACCATAAATCTCCTTTTTTCAGAATTTCTGTTGGTATCCTTGGAAACTTGAATTTTAACAAGCATGTCTAAAAATCACCTTTTTCTGTATGTATAATATTGGTGTTTACTGTTATGAAAAAAATCAATTTTAGATTTTAAAGTGTTTAAATTTTAATATTTAATGACTATTTATAGAGACCTTTTTTGGTTGATTATAAAATAAACTCAAAGACTAAGTGGTGAAAAGGCATATGGTTTACTATGAAGTGTAATGAGCCTGTTTACCAAGTAACTGAAATATTCTGTTCAACATAATGCTAATTACAATAGCCCAGAGAACATCCAAGATCTGACACACTCATTAGGGCTTAGCACTGAGCCTATTAATCACTACGGTGGGGTCATTGAGTAAGATGGAGCGTGTTCAGAGGCCTGGCCTGTGATGTCAGGGCCTGAGTCTCTTGTAGTAATTAGGTGGCATCTGAGCCTCCATAGCATGGTATTATCTTCCCTTTTGAAGTCTGAATTAAAAATGAAACTAATAAAAGGTATGCAGGAAGAATGGGAAAGAATGCAAATTATGTTTATACCTTACTTCATCCTTGGAATAATGGCACTAAATTACAGCAACCCATCTGGCTGTCCATATGGTCTCCTAGAGTTCTAGAAATTTTTAGCAAATAGGTCAAGCAAAGTGATCACCCCCTTAATACAGCTCTAAGTAGAGGTAGAAGATACATTACAGTTTAAACTTTTCACATTGTTTAGAGAGATACAGGAATTTGTTTTGTAAACAGTGATGACAGGATTAAATTTCACTGCTATATTTGTCTGTTATTCTGTCCAATGGTAGTTACTGGTTATCTGCACAATTGTTAAATACAGATTTTGAGCTACCAGTCTGTCTGAGTTTCTCTTGTGTTTTTTCTGGTATTGTCTGTTCTGATTTGAAAGAATCAATCACTTTGAAGAATAAATTTAGCTTTGTCTTTCTGATAATTTATTCTGTTTTATATCGACAGTGCCTACTGAATATGCTAAAGCAAAGGTTACGGTTTTTTGATGGACCACTGTATGCAGACAACCAAGTATTAGACCCCAGAGATTATTTTAGTGGAGACAAAGAAACAAAAGGCTTTAGTCAAGCAGGTTGATGGCCATAATATACAATGTGTATTTTTCTGTTCTTTTAAAAATTTAAATATAGTCACTATGTTATTCTGCTTTGTACTCTAAATATTTTGCTGAATAGAGAAGAATGTTAAAATAACTCATATAGTACTTTCTCTTAGCAGCCATAAAAAAGAAGTTACTCCATTGCTGTGTTTGAGATAACTATGACTTTCTTTCTAGCTTTACAAAACCAAGAAATTCTAGCAAGTCCACTATGCAAGCAGGCTTTGACATCTTGTGCCAATGTCATGTGAGGTTTATTTTTATCCATGACTGGAGATATTGCTATAATTTTTCCAGGAAACATGGTACAGTGTGATGCAGACTAGTGCTAATCATATGCCTGTGAACTCCCAGCTTCTCTTTCATTTAGTAGAAGTCAGTTGACCAGTAATGACCAATGAAATGGAAGGGAAGGACAGGTATCACCTTGGACACAGGACAAGGCAGTTTGATCTGGTGTACACCTTCCCTTTCTTCTCTGCTGTAGTGACTGTGTTGCATATTACATGGCTACGAAGGGAATGAAGGTCTTTGATATACCCCAGCTTTTTTGAATGAGCAATTATACAAAATTAAGTTTTTGAAAATTGTTGTACAGAAAAACCCAGATTATACTGATCATTACAAACATGAGGGTTTAGTTTGTTGTATAACTGTAATATAATTTATGTAGTTATTACAAAAATGCAAGAGCAGACTGTGAGACAGTATTTTTAGATTATATAATGAAGATGTACTTGGAGTATGTCATCAGATCTCTGAGAGTAGAGAGAGACTTCAGCATCTAAACTGAAAAAAAAAATATTGTGGATATTACTCTCGTCAGTTGTCATAGGAGTGAAAGTGAGAGGCAGGCACTTAAAAAAGACAAGTTGAGAATTCAGTCATGCTTATGGAGCTTTCTATAGTTAAATGTCTCTGCCTTTCCTGAGAAAGGGATGGAAAGAGACAAGCGTCATGCATACATTACAAGTATGCTTAGGCCTTTGAAGCTATTCCAAGGGTTTCTGTCCCTACAACAGGCTAATAACTCAGTGCAAATATCAGATTTTTACCAAATGCTACTTATAACAGAAAACTTAAGAACCTATTGGCATTATTTGTAATACATGTGTTTTAGACTAACAAATCTTTCTCGTACTGATTTATAAAAATCTATTTTATGTAATTGTGTTTTAGTTGTAAATGACACCCCATTTAAAAATCCTTAAGGCTAAGAGGAATATTCATCTAGATCACTGATATTGTTTCCTATATCCACTAGCATCAGTCAGTCTGTTTTGTCTGGCAGGGTGTGTTGTTCTCTTTCTTCTTTCCTTTGCTTCTGGAAGGTCAGCTCTGTGTACCTATATTAGTATACTTGCAAAATAAGATGGTTAGTAGTACCTCAACTGCACAGTCCAGGCTTAAATTTACCATGAGGAAACTGCCCTTTTTCTTGTGTTTTATTGTAACCAATTTTAGGGAAGATGGTTAGGTTCTAGCCTATGGATGTGCCCTACAGGCAGTGGAAGAATGAAAGACTAACTGGCAGCATGAGTGTTGCTATAGATCTGAACCATGAAAGGTGCAGTTCCCTAATGCAAGAGGAGCACTGTTTCCACAGGGGAAATGCGTTCTAAAAAAGATAAACAACTGTCCTTATTAAAAAAGAGATAAATATATTACTTTCTCAGAATAAAATCATGGTTTGTTTTTTACTAATCTCTCAAAGATACTTTTCAATTAGACACTTTATACTTAGCTGGCTAGATGGTGTTATATGTCAGAATGCACATACACTGTTTAGAAGCACTGTTGCCTAATGGCACGGAAAACAGAATAACCTATGTGTTATGGTTGGAAAAAGAAAAGACACAAATTTTATCCTGTATCTTAATAATCAGCTCTATGCCTTTTATTAATATTTGCTGTGGTGTTTCTCTGTGCCTTCTACCATTTGGGTAATAGACATTGGTCATCCTTTTGGGCTTCCTTTGAAAATCTTTCCTGTAGGTAGAAAATTCCCAATCTCACCATTTCTTGCCTTCATAATTAAAAATAAAATAAGAAATTAACTTTCTCAGAATTCTCTGTGCTTTTAGATCCGGGTATATGATCCATGCCCAATCAACCTGATGTAGCATGGCCAGTTTTGATTCAGAAATAACTGTGTAAATGTAGATGCTTCTTGGAATATAGTATTCTATATACTCCATAATTCCTTCACATAAAAATAGCATCAGTGGTGGAGGTTAGTGGGACTTGGGGTGTAGACTATAGGATATATGATGTCCAGTGGTCCCAGTGCTGTCCCTATTAGATAGCAATCAGTTTTGTAGTGTGACTTGGTCAGCATCTGTCTTAGTTACTGTTCTCACTGCTGAGACAAAATACTCAACAACCAAAGTTAAAGAGGCAAAGGTTTGTTTTGGCTTACAGTTTGTACAAGTTTCAGTCCATCATAGTGTGGCTCCAAGGCAGGGTGGAATGCCAAAAGGGCATTGTAGAGGAGAAATGGTTCATGATGTGGCAGGCAGGAAGCAACAAGCAGCAAGAGCAGAAGCAGCAGCAAAGCCTCGTTTTATATGTCATCCTGGCTATACCACACTTAGGATGGAACTGTCCATTATCCTCATTCAGAAATATGCTAGTCAGTGGACTAATTCAGTAATCACACCCCTCTAATCCAAGCATCACACTTTTAATCCCAGCATCACACATCCTAGTTCCAGGCACTTCCAAAAAATCCAAACTGCTGTGATTTTTTTATGTCTTTTTTTAATTCTTTTTTTTTGAAGTTCTTCCTTCTTTAACTAAAGTATATGATAGGTATTTGTAGAGTTAGGTCCCTAAATGTTTCTACTGAGTGGTAGGATTGAAGAATTTGCAATAGTTTTTTTCAATTAACTATTTTAAATGGTATTGTAAAATACAAATTAAATTTCACATTTTTACATGCAGTGAGTAACAAATTGGATGGATCGTGTCATAGAATTCAAAGTAATATATTTTAGATGATTTTTTTCTTTATTATAAGGATTTTGGCAGAGTAGTTGCACTATTCTAGAGAGGTTTTTAAATGATGATTCTAAACAGATGTCCTTAAACAAAATTTACTCTACAGATGCAGACTTGCATTCCACAGGAATATGGTTCACAGATTTGACCCTAATGTAAGATCCCAGCAGTGACAGAAGCTATTCCTGCATATTTATTGCCAACTAACTGTATGTAATCATTGGAGGTGAAAATGTCCATGCAATTCAGTTTCACAGTTTTGGAGAAAACCTTATATAATATCACTCATTTATTCATTTATTCCACAGATAGACATTGTGAATTTATAGTGCACAAAACACTGTTGTGGCCCTGGGAAAGCCACACTGAGGCATCAGACACTAACTGTACCTTAAGAATATGAAAGAGCTGTTTGGATTTTCCTTAATTACAATTGTACAATGTATTAATGAAGAAACAATAGGAACCATTCAACTGCATGAATTAGAAACACATCTCGAGTGATTAGGCAGTATCTCCGTGAGTAAAACTTAAAGACTGAAGTCTTTTCTTGATAAAATGAAGAAAAATACCTAAATTGGAGGAAACAGTATTTTTGAAATCTCTAGAAGATTACAGAAAGTTCTAATAACCAAAAGAGTTAACTATGATTGATATATGCTGAAAAGACAGAGGAAGGTATAATAAATGGTCTCTAGAACATACTAGAAATTGTTCTGGGCCATTTGTTTTATGTCCACTTAGACACTTGAGAAGAGTAGAGTACCAGAAGATGAGCATCACAAGTATCGTATTAATTTGCTTGGATTGCTATAAAAGAATAAAACAGATTAGGTGGCTTAGCAGAAATTTGTTCCTCATGATTATGGAAACAAATCCAAATTCAGTATGCCAGTGGGGTTTGTTTCTAGTGAGGTCTTTCTACTTGGTTTGTACGTGGTCTCTTTGCTGTATCCTCACATGGGCTTTTCTTTGTGTGCAGACATTCCTGGTGCATCTCTTGTCTACGTAGAAGAGCATTTGTCATAGTCGAATGGGGTTTTACTTCAGTATTTATTGGGACCTAATTTAACCTTAATTATTTTCTTACAGATCCCATCTCCACAGATAATCACATTGATGGTTAGGGCTTCAAGGTGAATTTTGTAGGGACAGAGTTTATAACTGGTACCAAGGTCGTAACTGTGAGTACTGTGCTCTTTCTAATCCATCTGAAGAACAGATTTACAGACCAGAATGTGCTGAAATATAAGAGATTGTTATTTGTCAAGTATGCTGTTTAAATTGTCATGAACACTGAATTAGCAAATTAAAAACTGCTACTCCTAGAAGAAATGCAGTTGATCCCATGAGCTTCTTATCAAAACAGCATAACATTTCTGTCAACTGAGCAATACATGACCTTGTTTTCTGTATGCTTCTGTTTTAAAAAATCTTAATTATACTGTTGATTCATTAGTACTGTACTATGGCAAAATGAACTATAAATAATTCTTAAGTGAAGCTCATATAACACATATATTTTCACTGTGAGACACATCACAGCCTTGTGCTTAGAGGCTACTATCCAAAACATCAGCACTATGCTTGAGGGCTTTTACAGTAAAATTATCAACAAAAAAACACAACAATGCAGAACGTGTGGCACTCATAGACCATAAAAAAAGATGGGAACATACGTGTCAGGCAGTTCCAATTTTTCACCACTTTACACGTATTCACCAATAACTGTGAAATCACTGTGAATATTGACTTGGGGATTACAAATAAGCTTTAATGATGAAGCAAATTTGCACATGTAGAATCTTCACATAATTAGAATCAAGCACACTCAGATAGACTTTCTCTAGTAGGACTGAATCAGACATACTGTGTTTCCTATACTACATATAAATTCTTAAAACTATTCAGTGTTCCAATTATCATCACTTTGTCTTTTTAAAAAATTTATTTAATTTAATTATTTTGAGTGTGAGATATGCCTGCAGGACCACAAAGCTAATTTGCATTAGCATTTATGTAGCTCTGCATGTTATCACCTCCAGTCCTATGAAAGTTCTTAAAAGAACACAAGTTTCATAAGGTATTAAAGCAGTAATAATTACACTTAGACTTTTTGCAGTTACTAGGAAGGCTTTAAGTGTAAATACTGAGAATGCATCTATGGAAGTTTTGGTAGACTTTTATAAATTGATGTGCAGCTGTTGTTACACAGTCTTCAAATCTTCTGGTTGAAATGTTCTGTGTATTCTCTTGGAGTCTGACAACTTCAGCCTTCCATTGCTGCTTGTTTTGCTTTGGATTCACCTTTCATACTATTAGTAATTAGATTAGAGGCACTAAATAGAAGCAACCTATATATTTTCTCAGTGTGCTAGGAGATGAGTCTGCATTTCTGTGAAGCTGAAAAGAAGTACAGCTATTAGACAGAACTCTGACCCACTTCAAATTCATCTCTTCTTTTTAGATGAATAAAAAACATCTGTAAATAAAGGTAGTGAATGAATTCTGAATAGTGAACAAAGGGGACCGAAAGGAGAAATTGCTGTGGGATGTGTGTGTGTGTGTGTGTGTGTGTGTGTGTGTGTGTGTAGATGATTTAGAGTTTCTTTCAATTTTTTTAATCTTCAGATAAGTAATCCATTGTGGATGTAGATAATTTACTTGATGCCGAAATACAAGAATAATTAATAGAGCAAGTCTTATTTGATATTTTGATGTTACTAAGAAGAAAAATATTGTACAGTAAGTTCACAACATTTGACATTTTATTCCAACCAGGTAAGCAGTTGTGTTGGTGGAAACATGAAATGGAAGGTGTTTGGCAATGATGGTTGTGAAACACTCGTACAAACAGCACATGGCTGCCTGTTTGACTTTAGACAAGATCAGGGCTACAGAATCTGCTGTTGAAACAAGTGTTTTTTAGTATTGCAAATTTCTGTCATCTCCCATGTGAATATGCATCTACAAACAATAACTTTTTAAAGCTTCCCTTTATATTCTTTGTCCTCATTTGGTCATCTGGGACAAAATGTTTTGCCTCTCCATCAGAAATACACAATGGGTTGAATTTTAATAACTTCATGTAGAAAGTCTTTGAACACTCCAAGATTTTTATTAGCTTTCTAAATGCCTCTTGGGTAGCATAAGTATTTTGTGATTAGTTTGAAATATATGTAAAATATCTATGTAGAATAAATTGGGCACTTTCAGGTGAAGAAAAACAAATTTAATGAAATCACTTAGATAAAATCAACTGTAAATCTTTCTTAGAAACATTGTTCCATGAAAGAAATATTAAATAGCTTTATGTTGTAGCAAAAATATTATTAACAGTTTTCTTTAAATCAAAAGATAGATTTTAGAAGCAGTATAAAACTTTCCAAAAGTAGTATAACCTCTGCTCCTTAAAGCACCTTCCAAATTAGATCAAACACAACAAACTGGAAATGAGGCAGGTCATGCCAGTTTGTCGGGCCTTTTTATTTTTTTAACAAAATAACCTTGTTTCCGGTACAATAAATATTCCAATATATATATACTGTTACCTAATAATTTTATTCTTATACCTAATTTTACACCTAATAATTTTACTCTTAGGTTTTCTGAAAGAAGCTGCTAATGTTGAACAATTATTAATTATATATTTTTATATAGTTTTGTAGAAATAAAAGTGAATAGAGAAATAACTTGTTTTCCTTATAGATTCTGCAGTCATTAACCAAAGCATTAGTGGTACTTGTAAGGAAAACACATCTCACAAAGTATCTGAATTTCTATTTGATGGCAAACTGTAATTTTTTTATTGTTTTAGCTAAGTCACAAATATTTCTTTTATCAAAAAATGACTTTAACAAGGCTCAAATTAAACTAGATAAATATATGAATATTAGTTTTATTTTCGTAATACTTAAGTAATCCTCCTGACATTTCACATGTAATTGTTTACATTTTATAGTGTTTCCCCCCCTGAGGAATATCCCTATTTCTACTATTTTATTTATATCTCTGGAGTCTTAATCATTGATTGTAAAACTCTTCATGTATTCTTGTTACAAAATACAGCAAAATCTTTCAGAGACAAGGGACTCAGGATTTTGCTCAGTAGCATAAGTACTTGCCTGGCAAGTGTGAGGTCATGAGTTTGATCCCAGGTACCAAAAAAAAGAAAACAGAAAAAAAAAAGTCAAGGTATCAAATCTTTAGCCAGGGATTTAGCTGAGCAGCATAAATGTCTGCCTGGCAAGCACAAGGTTGTAAGTTTGATCCTCAGTACAAAGAGAGAGAGAGAGAGAGAGGAGAGAGAATTGATATTTTTACCTAATTCACAAACAAAATAATTTTTGCCTTTTTCTTTTTTAAAATGATGTATTTTGAGATTAGAATATTGAGTAGTGGTTTTGGGCTGTAGGATTTTGTTGTGTTTAGATCCAGTGTTGTCATTTACTAGCTCAGTATTTGTGTCAGTAGTTCTCTAGTTCTATTCCATATCTATCTGTCTATCTATCTCTCTATATATGTATTTTCATGATTATATATTTTCAATCTCTATTGATTATTTTCATCTCATCAGTTAAAGCACAATTGCAAAGAACCTAGCAGCTCTCTATCAAAACCTAATTATGTTAAGACCATATTCTAGCGTTTAGCGAAATTAATCTATTTTGAAAATTCAAAATTATTCAATGAAGTGGACAGCTTCTGCAATGAGAAAAATGTGAAAATTGATAGTGAAGAAGAAAGTATAGATACCGCCTATTTGCCTGAGAGATCAATCTAAGAGAATTACAGACATGGGGGAGGAAATGATCCATTACCTTGATGACATCTTTCCTGTCTGTTTTGGACAATGTCTAAATTAGTTATTTTATTATTTAGTCTGGGTTTTATGTGCTATTTTCTCAGTACTCTTCCTCCTGCCCCTTTTTTTCCATGCTAGGGACTGAGAAAAGCTATCAGATGTGGGCATACATTGTATTGTGAGAGGCCATTGTATGTTTTCTAACTTTTCTGGCAATGGATGTATATTGTGTTTGAACAGACTTTAACACAATATGTGCACAAAGTAAACACCATATTCCAAACATAGTGCAGCAGGAGGAAATTCAAAACAAGGAAGCTCAACTGATGAGTTTGTGTTTGTTTTTGAAATAGAGAATGCCTCTTCTAGCAACACAGACAAATCAGATTTGTCTTTGCAGGGTTGAAGTATCAAGTCAGAGAAGACATATAATAAAACAGTGTGAAATTCTGAAGGGTATAGTGTGTGTAAATAAATGTGTTAACTAAATTTTGTAATATTGGAATTTCAGTGAAAGAGAAAATGAAAAAGTAAGGCCCAAGAGAAATGAAAAACACTAATTTTATAACATAATATTTAAAATTTATGATACCAGTAAAAACTGAATGAGCCAAATTTTATAACAAAATCAAAGATCATTTTGATTAAACTCATTAATGATTGGTCTAGATATAAAAATAATCAAAGATGTTTAATGTATATTCCTTATCAATCCACCTTTACTGGGGATTTGTATTGACAGTGTACTAAGATTAATGTAGCATGTTAATCTTCCAAAGAAATATCGCACTTCCAAAGAAACAGGACTCATACCTAGATCTATGTGACTTTAAAGTGCATAATTTTATTCACTTTTGTTTTAGTGACATAGAATTTCTCAGGGCTGTATTGCTTTCTTTCCTAATCTCTTCAGAAACGTGTTGTCCAATAACTGTATATCCCATCAGTTTATTGCCATTTGTTATATCCTTAATTGTCAAAAGAACAGAGAATTGGAGTGACAATTAATTTAAATGTTTCTTACATTGTTGTTATTATATATTCATACTTGACTGAATTTTATTTTTCTTCTCTTATTTTAGGGATGCGGGAGGGGAGTTTGAGATATGAACTTGCTATTGCTATGTATTTCAATCTAAACTTGAACTTGCTATGTAGCCTAAACTGGCCTTGAACTCATGGCCTGAGTCTCCCATGAGCCAGGATTACAGGCATGTGCCACTATGCCTATTTCTTATTATGTATTTTTCTTTCATCTTGGAACACATTCATGTATTTGGTCTATACATTTTTGAAATAGATTTTAGTTTTGTGAAGGCATAATTAGTTCACATGCTAACAGAACTGGGTCTCTTTTTATTATTGTAAAGGATCAAAGTTTCTATTTCTTACAACATCAAAATAAATAGAGAAGAAAGTTTACTTTGTGGTCAGATATTTATAGGAATGTTCTGCTTGCATTATCTGTTTAAGCATGCTAGCCATCACCTCTAACCTTTAGTACTTTATGTACAATATGGGGAAAATTAAAAGATTCCAATCCATGTTCTTCATTGTAATCAAACATAATGCATGAAATAACAACTACATCATCATTGTTACAAGGATCACTGTCCTCAGATCACCCTCTTCTTCAATCCCTTGCTTGGTGTCTTAGTCTTTAGGAATACTTTAACTTCCATGTTCATATTATTAAGCTTGTGATCACCAACAGTTCTGAAAATCTTAATAATCTCTATTTCTATTATTTCACTTTCCAACCATCAGGTCATATGTAGTATCACAACTCTGATAATACCTGAACCCAACTGGCACTGTCATTCTCCTGATACTGCCACATTTATCACTACCCCCATATCATCTTTATCCTCTTTAATTAGAAAAACTTTATATTTAGTTATCATTTTCTTGCATGCATTCACAACTATGTACTGCTAATTTTCCATTATCCTTTGATAAAAACAGAATACTGGTTTAAGCTAGCTCTTCTCCTCAATTTCTGCATCTCTATAGCTGAAAGTAACTGAAGAAAACCACACTTTATGATTCGCTGGACTCTTAATTCATGATCAGTAATTTTGTATGCTTCCTGGTAACCACACTCTATACTGTTGCCCTAGTTCAACCAGTCTCATACTCAATGAGATGACTATTTCTTAATCTTCTTTCTTGGATTCACTATCATATGTTCCTTTATTTTTATCCTAGAATTTATAACTTTGATTTTGATTCCTACTTCATTCAGAAAGTTAAAGCAATAATAACTGTCAGTCTTATACTACATTGTTCCCTCTATTTATATTTGGGCTTTTATATTTACCTTTCCCTATATAGTACTTGCATCCTAGAAAAAGCCAACTCGTGCACTTTCTTTCTTACCCTCCCACTTATTAAGGAACACAACAGTAGGAAAAATATTTTTTTCTTCTTTTTGTTAATCAGAATATTTTCCATCATAAAAGGATAATTACCCATAGTATATAACCATGGTTTCTATCCCTGACTTTATTTTAGAAACAGACAAGTAGCAAATGTTCTCTAGCTCAATATCTGCTGCCTGACACAATTCCATTTTTGCCCTTTCCTTTAAGCAAAACTTCTGGAAAGTGTTGCTACAATTTCCCTTTCCCATTCTCTTTCCCTATACCAAAAAATTTTGCTCCTACCACTCATATTAAGTTGCTGTTTCCAAGTTCTCTGATGATTTTTATGTTACCAATTTAGTTATCATCTCAATGTTCGTTGTACTTGGCCTGTTAGAATGTAGGAATGTAGTAATTATCTGTTGCTTTTATAAAAATGTTTTCTTGATTCTAAATGAAAAAGTTCATACATTTTTCTTTTGATGCCATTAATTATGCCTTGTCAATATTTATTTAATACTTGTTTTTAATCTCTTTAAACTCTCAACACTGGAAAATGTTGGCTGTCTTTTCTATATGCCTGCACCATAGAATAATTATTTATTTTGGACTTGAGATATTGTGGATATTTCTTATTGCCTTACATTCATGTTTGCACATTTGAAGAAGTAGGGAGCATTGGTATTTCTCGGATCTCTTTTTTATGTACTTGTTGAATATATGACCAAATACTTTCTCTATGTGATTTGTTAAAATAACTGTGCTTTCTCTCAAGTTTCTAGTTTGAGAAAACAAATTTTAATGTTTTCATGATTTTATTAAATTGTTTGTGTTTTGTGAAACTCTCTGAGCTTTGTAAAAAAACAGTTATTTGAAATTATCTGTAAGGAAGTTCATATCTCTCTATTTTGCTGGGATCAGCTACTGAAAGATTATTATTCTATTCTTTTGGTGGTGGTAATGTTTCCTTCACTTTTTTTTATTCCTTGTTGCGTTAAATTGATGTTTGTATATTCGAAAAAAGGAGAGATTTGTAGACTGGTTTGTCTGGGAAATTCTGTCCCAATGTTCAGTCCAGAGGTTGTAGGGAAGCAGTCTGGTCTAGTCTGGTCTAGACTGATTTTAGGGAAGCTATCTGGGCATGCTGGTAGAACGCATGGATTAATAAGTGAGTGAACCAGGTACTTGGGTCTGCAGCATTGGGCCTGCAGCCTCTGTCACCTGGGGTAATGCTGGTGACTTTGTCTGCAGAGATAGGTCAGGAACCTGAATCCACAAGGGCAGGAATGGAACTTGTACCTGTGGAGGGCATTGTGAACACTGGGTTTACTTAGACTTAGCGAGCTACAGGGTGGGCCCTGAGCCTCGGTCTTCAGGGATGGGTGTGAATTCTGGGTCCACAGCAGCTGGCATGGAGCCTCAACATGGAAGAGTGACCTAAAAGCCTCAGTTCTTTGACTCTGGAATGCTTCCAGGTTTTATGGATAGATTTGGGATCCTGTATCTACTAGAGAGGGCCTAGGCCTTGAAGCGTCAGGAACTAGAGGTTGTCCTAGTGTTGCAGCCAATGTAGAACTTGGGGCCAGTAATTTCATTTTTTTTTTTCATGAGTTTATTTATAGATCAATACCTTTTAGTGCATTTCTAATCCTACCTCACTTTAACTACAGACATATATATATATATAAAACGTACTTTGAACATTTCTACTCAGCTAGCCTTAATAGACATTTTTAACTTGCTATGACTCCTAAGGTTCTCGAAATGTATTGAACAGGCCAGACCAGTGGAGATTGTGGTTGCGTGCTCTCTCTCACTCTTTTTCTCTTTCTCTCTCTTTCTCACTCTCACTCTCTCTCCCATTGTTCTTCTCTTCCACATTTTCCTCTGTCTTCTCTGCCCACTCATACCTTCTCCCTCCTTTCCTCTATCCTCAGTTAGCCAATTTATTGGTTCTACTTTCTAAGTACGTACATATGGAATATTTGACCACTTTTCACTTCTTGTGCTGCTGATGCTTTTCTGAAGTACTATTACTTGTAGTACAGATTATTCTAGCTATAATTTGATGTCCTTGTTTCTAAATATAGTTGCCAGTAAAATCTTGTAACTTCAGTCCAGTAGTATCCAAGTCTATACAAGATTTCCCTTATCACTCTGAGTATCTCTGACCTCTGCTTCTTCCTTTGATTTTGTCTCCTGGTGTTCACTCTGCTCTAGCCAAGTGAGTAGTAACATGCTTCTCCTGGAATAGATTAGCTCTGTTTTACCTCAGAGTTTTATACTTAATTTTCCTATTACCAAGACCAGTTTACCCTTGGATCGACTTTGTCTTCTTCTCCCATATATTCAGGTCTTTACTAAAAATTTTCTGTCTCGTAAAAATATTGAAACTATTACTCTAAAATTCAGCAGTGCATCAGTGCAATTCTATTGTTCTTTTTTGTGTTATATGTTTTCTTCCTTAACAAAACACTGTTTAAATTGTATGTTTTGTGTGTGGGGGGGGGTGTATTACTGGGATTTGAGCCCACTGCCTCTGTGCTACATCTCAAGCCCCCTCTTTTTATTTTGATTTTATTTTGAGACAGGGTCTCAATAAGTTGCTCAGACTAGTATCAAACTTGGAATTCTCCTGACTCAGCCTTCTGAATCTCTGGGATTATAGATATGCATCACTATTTTTTTGTGAGAATTTTACTGTCCTACAGAATTTTCTATTATGATAAAATATTCTATGAATCTACTTATCTAATATATGTTAGCAACCAGCCATTTGTGAGTATTGAACATTTGAGAGTAAGCTAGTTTTCATATGGAATAGGATTTTATTATATTTCATTTTAGTTAATTTAAATAGCTGCAGTTGGCTAATAGTTACAGTATTGAATAATACACATTTTCCATTGTATTTTCTATTAGTGCATTTGAAGTACCTGATTATATATTGGGAGTTGATACATGTACTTAATTCTTTTTGTGCCCCATCCTCTTTTCTCTCTCATTTTCCTTCCATCTTTAGTTCCTTTCCCATTTGCCAAAGATCTATGGATCTGTTACCTATTACCTACCTTTTGTTTTATTCTTTGCTTATACTTCAGGATTTTCACATAAGAGAAATCATGCTGTATTTATGCTTGCATGTAGGATTTATTTCACTTAAGATTATGGTATCGAGGTGGACCGTGCATGTTTGGAATTTCAACGTGCAAATTGGTTACTTTTCTCTCATTGAGAAACAATGCCCAACACCCAAAATTAAGAAAGGGAAGGCTTATTTAGCTCACAGTTTGTGGAGATTTCAGTCCATAATCTTCTGGGTCCAAGACAGGGTGTCTCTTGGCCTTGGACAATAGTTCATAGCAGCCAAAAATAACAAAATCAAGAAGAGCAAAAAGGGAGGAGCACAGAGAGAAGACTCTTTCTGTCCCTTAAGTTGTATGTAAGCCACACTTACCTGTAGCACTCACACCATAGTCCCAACATTGTATCATGAATCAGTCACGAATTCTAGACACCTGCCCCTGTGACTGCATGAGGCTTTGTGGGGCACATCTAAACAGAAACCATAACATTGCCTTTCAATTTTTTTCCCTAGGTCTTTTATTACTGTATTTTTAAGGACAGATACAGTCTGACACATAACAGGTGCTTAATAAATATTTTTGAATATACAAGTGTGTCATTGTCAAAATTATTATAATAATGATCAAATGATGCATTTGAAGTCTGGGTTCTAGTTTTGGTGTGTAACTATAATGGTGCAGTTATTCAGGAATCAGTCTTAGAATTCAGTTTCATTCATTCATATTTTTTATTTGATTTAATTCTCCTATGTTCCAGGCACTATGCTAGCTATTGATGTACATAGATGGAAAATATATGGTCCCTGAGGAGTTGCATTTAGTTAGGGAAAATATAGAAGCTAAAATTATTAAAGCTGTGTGATAATCTTAAAGAGAGACATAAACTGCTATTAGAAAGTGAGAAGAAATAAAAGATCCTTAGTAGTCAAAGAAATAGTTTGAAGAAGGATAATAGGAAGATTTCCTGGAATAAAGAAGATTTGAAATATTTATTAAGAGTAATCATTGTGGCATAAAGATAATGGTGAACATATGCAAGATTAACTCTTTCTCATAACAAAATGTAGAAATAGGGAAGGAACATTTAGGCCCAAGGCATTCCGTAGTATAATTTTGTATAGTCTTATTAGGGTATAGTATAAGTATAGAGAAAAATAATCATAAAGTTTGATAATTCTTTAGCTTCTTATTACAAATTTGTAAAGCAGAAAGAAGTTACTTGTTTTCAACTATTGTTTTCTTTGCTGTTTTGCTACTATCATTTTCCTTCTATACAGGAAGTGTTCACCTACTTATACTTAAGGAACAGTTTATAGATCTTCCTTTTTTTTCATTTCTAAGCAGGTATGAAGATTATAAAAATTCAGAATGAAAATTGTAAGTGTAGCAATTAATGATACATGTGGATGTACAATGTCTGTTACATAGAAATTTGTGGGGTTGGACATTGAACCTAGTGCCTTGCTCATGGAGGGCCAACCTTCTGCCACTGAGTTATGTCCCAAAATCCTTATATGACTTTCACATTATAGATGCTTCAGAACCCCAGAAGCAGTCACATACATTCACCAAGAAAATTTCAGAGCAGAAAAGCCTGCAAGATAGTAGAAGTACAAAGCAACTTCTCTTCCCTCCTACAAGAGCTACAGCTTTTGTGTGCAGTTCTTTTTACTACTGAGGATTGTGTGTGTCTTTCCTTTTATCATTGAAGATTAAGTGATAATTGAATAAAGAGTACAGTAAATGTGATGAGACTGGGTGATTTCTTATCTTTCACCTCATCCACAGAACACATAGGCTGTCTTCTGTGAAATCTGAACTTATTGGCACAGTTCAATACTAGTTTTCTGATGTACACATACATATACATACACATGAAGAAAATAAATTAATCTATTGGTTTTCATATCAATTTCAGATCATTTTAATATAGTTATAATTGAATGTAGTGATCTGATGCATTAGTTCCTAAGTAAACAAACACTTTATTACATGGTAGTCAGGAGGTAGACTTTCTGGAACCCCGCAGGTGCCAATATCTGAGATGTTTACTAAGCTGCACAAAAGAATATAAGAGTTGTAATGATGACTATTTGCAATTTAAGCACAATATTATTAAGTAGAGATATTTCATAAAATATTTTCATTAAAACTATAGGGGCTTTAAAAGAATAAATCAAGATATATGTGAAATTTATGCATTGAAGGGTATAATAGTAACAGAAAAATCCTACATAAAGCTCTATATCTGTAAAATGAAGGTGTTCATAGAATATTTTTGTTTAGGAAAATATTAATAAGATAACTTGTGCAAAGTATAATAAAAGATTATTATTTATAGTCCAGGGCCAAGGAATAATAATATATCTTCAAATACACTATTGAATGAAAGTTTTTCCTCAGGAATATGCCATACTTTAATCACGGAAATATGGGAGTAATTCTTTGATTCTGCTCTAAACAGAACATTTGTGTTTGGAAAGGTTATCATTAAATAGCTAGAATATACTTTCATCATCATATAATTTAATATTATTTAGAAAAACATTATCATATAAATTTATGGACCTAAAATATGAAGAAAATTTTTCTCTATTCCACAGATTGAGGAAGTTTGAGTTTTCTGAGTTCCCTAGAGAGTGGCACTTGTTAGACAAGGAAGCGTACTCTGGGGTGCTGTCTGTCCTTATTTCTTCTCAGTACATTAGGTTCCATTTTGCCTACTAAAATTAGTGCAGGGGCTAAGGATATAGCTTAGTACTAGAGAGTTTCCATAGCAAGCATAAGAATCGCAGTTCCATTCCTAGCACCACAAAAAAGTACATCATATGCTTATATTGAAATAACTTTCCTAAGCTAAATTATTTTCCTAAGCCAAAAAAAATTTTTTTTCCTAAGCCAAAAATTTTTTTTATAGATTTAAAATCATTTTTGTACTGCCTAAACTGTGACATATGTAAGATGTAATTTGAAAATTTTACTGAACAAAAGCTATCTAGTGATTTTCCTACTTGGTAAATAATAAAAGCTTTTACTTTTCAACATGTTTAGGATTTTTTAAAATATGCAGTTATTCCATCACTCTGCTTAGTATTATTTAACTTTGTTACTCATTTTCTTCCTCTTAATCATTCCTTCTTAAATCAGTCTCTGAGCCTTTAAGATACCTCTATTGTTTCTCTCTGAACTGCCTCCTACATGTTATTATTATAATTTATCTCTTGAGTGTTGACAGTTTACTTGGCACTATTCAAAACATAACATCTTTTTTTTTAGAGAGCTGACTAGAGTAACAGCATTGTGCTTACATTAGTCTCAGCAGGCCACTGAATGAACTTTCACTGAGCTAACATAATCCAGTCCGGTGCTGAATATAAAGAAGAGGCCAAAATGATCAGTCAGTGGTCAGAGTTCAGAGACATTTTTTAAACTCAAACTCATTTCCATCCTGTCTTTAAAGTTACCTCACTTAAAGGAAGGTACAAGTACATGTGCTAATTTATGCTGTCTGAATTTCCAGTGGCATTCATGTCAGAAATAAAAGTAACTTGACACCTTTTAAGGAAAAGCTTTTGGAACAAAAGACTAGGCTATTTTCATTTAGCCAAAGTGTGTGTTCTCAATCATTCAATATTTTATAATATTTTGAAAACACAATATTAAAATTTGTAGCTGTAGATGGAGAGATTTATTAAATGTGTGGCTTTTAAAAATCTACTTTAAAACATAGAAAAAATGAAGGGTGGAAAAAAAGCATGGAGCAAAAGATAGTCATTGTAAGCACTGTGACAAGTAAGTTTTTGTTTGATAATGCAGCCACGTTATTTTTTGTCAGTGCCTTAGATGTGGAATTACATGGTCCAGGTTTTAAGACTGTGACTTATGAGCAAGTTAGTAAATAGTATTGAACATTAAGTGTGTGGAACTCGGCACTGGGAAATCTGACCTCTGGTCATGGATCCCCTCTCTCTCTGGGCTGTCAGGGTTTTTGTCTATGGTGGTACATGTGTGCTTTGTCTCACTGTCCTGTCCTGTGAGACCTGGCTCTCTCAGATCAACCCCTTCTAAAACTCACTACATATCTGAAAAAAAAAATAGGAATTCTGTATGAATAAAATTAACCAAAGACTTATACTTCATGTTCTGTACAAATCAGAATATGCAGAGTCATCTTAAAATTAGCAGAACACACACTGCAATATTAATCATGCTGAAATCAGTTTCTTATTTAAAGAAGAATGACATTCAAAAGTTATGATCATCAGGCAAAACTTGGCAGTATCTATTCAAACACTGTCTAGTGGTGAAGGAAACTGAGCCAAATGACACTGAGATTATAGTTTTTTATCAATATCATGGTATATATGAAGTGGATAAAACTGTTGTACGGAGAAGGAATAAGGTACATACTCAGGTAAAGTGAGATGTTTAGTAATGGAAAGATGAGTTGGTCCTTAGTGGTAACTTCTGTGGTCTCATTTAAGCTGATGTTAGAGAGGTGGGTATTGAAGGGGAGAAGATAGCAGCTTTGAAAATAAAGAAATTTCAGAGAGTGGGAAAAGTATTTTAGAAAACTATATAGAAATTTTGGGACACAGTTTAGGTTTCATTTGAATATCAAGATTATAAAATATAAAGGCACCAGTCAGTACAGCTTTGTGATCTTCCCTAGCAATTTTCAGGTCTTTAAGTGTAGCAAGGAAAGGTAGTTGAGTTCGTACTGGCTTGGATATTTTCCAGATTAACATTGTAGAGAAAAGAGAAAATGAATCATGGCTGTTTTCAAAAGAGTTGTAAGAATTAGCTGTCCAATTAAGATGTATGATGAGGGCATAGAAAGTAGGAGAACTTAATGAGGGTCAGGGAAAGTAAAAACATCTGTGCATTAAGATCCTTGGTGAGTCTGAAAAATTGTTAGTGAAAGTAGTTGAGCGAGTGAAATGAAAGGACAGTGACTGAAGTTGTGGGGGTGAGTATTTTACGTTTGAATTTGGAATGGAGATGTTTGGTTGGTGCCAGATTCCAGCTTATGGCCATTCATCTGTGTCTGAGGTAGAACATGACTAAAGAGAAAGGCAAAGGACTGGGGAGATGAAAAATTCAGCACATTTATTTATTTATTTATTTATTTGGGTACCAGGAATCAAACTTAGAACCTCACAGTTGCCAGGCAGACACTGTGCCACTGAGCAAAATCCCCCACCCCAGGAAACTTAGAAGCTACATGAACAGCAGTGTCATTGAGAGGGATGACTAAAATTGGAACAGGAATGATCTGGGGCCATGAGGCAATTGTGAAGTCTGGATAGATAGATGAAAGAGATGCCAGTAGGTAATTGCAGCAAGGAGGTTGGAGAAGGTTCTACCACTTGGTAGACCTAACTGCAAAAAAAAAAATACAAACATTTAGAAAGACAAAAGTGAAAAGGAAGTCAGGGTACTGGTGGAGAAAAGGGAGAGCACAGGCCACTTGCTCCAAAGTATGTGGGAGGGAGATAGATGATTGAGAGAGAACCAAGAGAAATAATTTTGTCAAGGGACAACCATGACACTAAATGAATACTCAGAATACCTCAAACAAGACACCACATTCACAGACAAACAGAAACCTGGTAGTTCCATAGCACACAATAAAAAGGTAAAAATTAAAAGAAACCCACTATTCTGTGTCACAAACGTGGAACTAACCAGTTGCTTGGAGGATATAATAGAGCTGCATAAGTGAAAGAACACTTCTGAAAGTGATTAGGATGAAGAGATTTTTGAAGCATAATGGGACAAGTGAGGCAGAAGAGTTAGCACTCACTATGTGTAATTTACTGGCTCCAAATATTTTCTTTATTGATATAATGACATCCATTGAATTTCCTTTTCTTAAATTTTAAGATATGGCCCTACTGGGCATCTTTATAGGTAGTAAATGACAATTTGTCAATAGATGATGGTGTCTTGAACTAGGATGGCAAATATTCAATATGAGCTTGCCCCTGAGAGATGAGTGTGGTCTCAAGTTACTGGAAAAAAGTAGTATTTAGGCTTTCAAGATTAAGACCTATCATTAAGCAATGTTTAGATAAAGAACCACACTGTGAGAACTGCCAGGTATTATTAAACCATATTTGATGAGGCACATATATTTATATATATGGTGGCATAGCTTTTATTCCATTAAAGGAAAAATTGGAAGTTAAAAATTCTAAGTTTAGCTATTTTTTCAATTTAAAAAAAAATGTGTGAGGGATAACCTACCTAGATATTTGTCTTCAGTTTCTTTTCAAATTTGTTTTAACTTTCATCTTAAAATTTATTTTTGTCAATTAAAATTTCAAAATACTTTTCTGTTTCATATCATGTAATGGAACCATTAAGTTGAGTGAAAATCATGCCCCATGTGGTAGCCACTTGATATTAAACACATGCTGATTCGTTGTGCTTGATAATTTTGATAACTAAGTTCATAGTTGTCCACTTTTCTATTTAGTCATTCTTAATATTAAGTGTATTGTTGAAAGCAATTTTTATTAATTAATACAAAGTGGGAGACTTGAAATAATATTGTAAAGCTACAATGGTAAAAAAACAAACAAAAACAGTATAGTATACATGAGGATCAATGGAACAGAGCAGAGGATGCAAGGAACAACCCCAACCATGTTCAACTATTTGATCTTTAACCAAAAGGCTAAAAGCATACACTGGAGGAAAGAGTACCTCTTTAATAATGGTGCTGGGAAAACTGGCCACCCACATGTAGAAGGTTAGATCTAGAACCACGTCTCTCCATGTGCTAAACTAAACTATCGTGATTATCTGTGGCAATGTCTATCTGTCAAGCCTCCCTACTCATGTCTCAGGTTTCATGAACCATAGGGCTCTTTAAGATATTAGGAATTTAAGAAAGAAGTTACCATTCCAGGAAGTAAATAATCACAAAAATCTAATCTAAAGAAAATACTGTATATTGCTTTTTTAAGTTTTTGTGGCCTGATCTCTTTCCTTTTATGTAATACATAGTTTATAACATATTGTAAATGAAACAAAGCAAACTATTGATGCTCAAATATATCTAGACTTTTCATTTTATTCTTATGTTTAAATCACACATCAAGATACTACCCTTGAGACATTCAGAAGAATATAAATCAAGTGACAGAAAACAGTGACATTTTTGCTTTTATGTAGTATTTTAAACTTTGTGATGTCCTTTAACAAATATTAATTCATTTTAATTTTAAGCAATTTGAGGTCAAGGAAGAATGTGATCATCATTTTCTAGATGGTACAAGTGAAGTTCAAAAGGTTGAAAGACTGATGAATGACCACACAGTACTAGTTTGTAGAGAAAACAGGATGGTAGCAGCAAAGTCAGTGCTTTGAAGTATTCCGTAGTAACAAAGAGTCACAGATAAAGTCTCAGTAACTCTTTTATCTGCTTTTGAAATCATTTAAGGTCCCTGGCTATCTGTGAACTTCGCAATTAAAATATAAAGACAGAATTCTGGTCTGTCTTCTGTTATTGATGGCCACGTGACACTTGTCACTGCTGTTTACTGTCTTCTTACATGTGTCAGGGAGTACTCTAGGGTCTCTTTTGTGGATTACTTAAATTCTGGCTTTGCTTTCTACAAATCAGAACAGGAAACAAAAGATGCGCTGTGGGAATAGTTCACGCAAAATTTCAGTTAGAGGGGGCCTCTGTAATGAAGATCCTGGGTTTCCTATTAAAAAGTGACTCTTGTCACCTGACTATCAAAATGCCTGAACTCCTGACCTTACTTCCTCATTTGCGCAAGGCCTGGCCCTTTTACACTGGGGTCATATGGCCACACCAAAAAAGAAAGTGCTCTCAAGATGACTGAGTGCTTTCCTAAGATACAGACAAATATTTCATGTTTCTACAACATTTTATAATGAGGGATTTCACCCAGAAGTAAAAGACAGAGTCAAACAGCACCTCCACCACTAGGAGTTATGTGAATACAGGCAAGTTTGTGAGATGATGTGAGTTTCTTGTACACTGTAAAACAAATTTTTTGAGTGCTATTTATTTCATTAAAATATAAATTGTTGTGAAAGGTCAAATGGAAATGTGAAAGTCTTTATACACTGAAAAGGGGCTACGCAAATACAGCCCCTCTCTATGGAGAGAGAGAGAGAGGGAGAGAGAGAGAGAGAGAAAGTCCCAATAAAATATGTGGTATACTTAAAAATATTTGTAGTCCCATGTCAGAAAATGTAATGTTTCCTTAATCTCCATGAGTTCTAAAGCAAATAAAGCAAGTTAGGAAGGGGCATTATGTACAGGAAAATCACATGATTGCAGCCTGGCCTGTGACTTTACTATAATTTGTTTACCGTCACACTTTTACCTTTTTCAGGGGCTTTCATACTCTTTCTTCTCATAGCACTTAACTTCTCAAATACCATAAGTAATTATCTTTCTGTTGCTGTATCAGGACTTCATAAAATTTGAGCTGATGTGCTATAATGCCTCCACCCTTCATGGGTAATTCATTGCCCCACTCATTCCATTAAATTGACTGCATGTTTCAGCCAGACCTAGTTAGACTTTTAACCTACTCAGTCAGCTCTTGACTCTACTCCCTCCCTGTCAACATGAATTTTGCAAAAGAGAGTGTTAGGTAAAGGGTTGATTTCTGTAAGAGCTGACATATGAGATCACTTTTTAAATGTCATTGTTGAACGAATGCGCTCTTCATTCTCATTGGTATAATAGGAAAAAATGTGATGTTGCCAGCACAAACGTGCCCAGGAGGCTCTGGAGGCAGGCAAGCACAGCAGAAGGGTGACTTGACTCCCTCAATGTTCAGCTGCTCTAGGTCGCCTCAGTTCAGACCTGACTCTCTGACCATTGAGATGAGATGATCAAGAGCATAACACTGGGTACTCAGTTTAGATTCACAAATATTCCTAAAATTCCCTTGAGATCATAGATGATAATGCATTTTGGTAACTTTGGTGATATAAATCATTGTTATTTTCTGTTATTTATGTAACTGGATAGTATTGGGATGTTGTGTTAGAATTTTTAAATGATGAAAGTAACACTGAGAAACATTCTTTCAGTTTATATTATTTTATAAAACCTACACATATTTCTGTAAATTTGTATATTTACATATTACTCTTTACTTTCTTAAAATTCAGCTTGAAGTTTCTTTTTCATACAATACAGCTGAATACATCTCTTATATAACTAAATCATCTTGAAAATAGTTTGAAACATGATACAAAAATGAAAGTAAAATTCTCTTTTATAGCTCATGAATATAATTTGAGCACTCCCCTTTGTGCTTTGTGATTTAGGTGCAGACGGTTAAGGTATAAATAGTATGCCACTACTAGATTCCTGAAAAGTCATTTTGACTTGAGACATATTTAATTTCAACCTTGAAGACGTATTTTTTTACCTTAGAAGAAATTGTTTTTTGCTACTAGGAAATCTCAATAATCTCAATAATAATATGGTTAAGTATAACCATAACATGTTATACTTTTTCTGAGGTTGATTTATTTCATTGGATCATTTTAATGTGCTATGGATAAAGAATATCAATATCACTCTTCAGATAAAAGGTAGTTCCAGTAATGCTGATGACTGAGCATCATTTGTAGCACAAATGATGGGGAGACTGTGGCTTAATGGCCACTAATTTATTTTCAATTTATGATGCATTTCAGCCATTAGTAGTAACCTATTTTACATCAGTTCAAGGGAAGTAAAAGTTCTGTTTGTATTATTTTATTTCTTGTCAGCAGATGGAAAAATATGCCCATTTTAAGAGGGAAAAAAGTCTCACTAAAGAAGCATTAGTTTAGAAGTCTCAATTCTTTGTAAAAGTTCTCATGTATCTTATATTTCACTATGCCTCTTCATATGTAACCTGGAAGTATTTCTGAATGAAAGAATTAGCCTTGATGATTTTGAATTATATTCAAACATAAATTTTTCATGCAGTTTTCACTGGATTTTTGAACAGTTTCCTAATATTTATCATACATTTTTCAGAGTTAGTAATAGATTATAAATTAACATCAATATCACATTAAAATGCCAGTGTTTTGGTTGACTGTATTGCGGATTTTAGATCAGTGTATTGGCGTTCTGAGAAGTGATTTTTGCTTAGTAATAAACCTTTTAAAATAATCAATGCACTCTCAAACCTCCTTCCTCTTGGAACATCATTAAATCATTTTGGACTGTGTCCTTTTAGGCATTTGATTACTAACAAAGTGTTGATGTTTTCTAATTGCATTTTCTGGGATAAAAAATATCCTGGGCACTTGGACAACCTCGTAAATTGAGTAAGACTTCTCAGTTTTTAACACAGTTTAATGACTTGGACTCTTCATCTTGAGGTTCTCCTTGCTGTAGTTTCTTCTGTCATAACTTTCCCACAGTTTTCAGCCAGGTTTCTTGCCCAGTAGAAAAGCTGAACTATCAAGGTATATCATGTACAGATACATATTCCATGTGATGAATGTGATCATTATATATACCTCAAATGTACCAATAAACTTAATTAATTTAAAAAGTAAAGTAGATCTGACAGTGACTTTGGTATGGTTCTGTATCCTGTAACTAATATACCAACTCAAGTGGGACAGTTGTTGGCTTCTTTAATTATTTAGTATCTGTAGGTTGTTGCTGTAAGGCAGCAAATAAACGGCTTACAAAGAGCTCATCTATACAAAAACTTCATCATTACAAGCTGGTAATGCTTTGTCTCTACAGTATGAGATAGTAACCACCATTCTTATATTTCAGTTCATTATTTGCTGGTTTATGAAGTTTATATTTTTAAAAAGCATCAGTCTGTGCATTTTTCTGATGTCTTGTCACTGCTATAATTGCACTTTTAAAATGCATGTGCACATCAACTGCATGATAGAATACCTAGACTAAACTATTTGGCTTAGCATATTTATCACATTTGATTTGAGTGGCTTTAGGTTTTATTTGGAGGGACTTTAGCAGTCTATGTCATGGCAACACAAGAATGACATCTTTCTGCCAATGAATAATTTTATCTATAAAGTATGGAACTGTACAGTAAAATTAACATAGATAATCTACTTCATGCTAACAAAAAAAAACAGTTCTTCAAAGTATGTATGTGAGAGACTGTGAAGTACAACTATAAAGCTGAACTGAGGAAGGAATTTAAGGAATCTTAAAAATAAATTGAGGGTATTAAGACTTGCAGAATACTTAATCATCAGTGTTCTTTGCATATCCTGAATTGGTCTGCTCACTGGATGCTGAAGCAGTGTCCTATCAATATCATCTGTGTGCTGCAATTAAAAAGTTTGGGAAGGTGATTTGCTGAGTGATGACAGAATAGGAAAAAATGGAGACTTGGAATTTGAAGAGATTTGGAAAGTATATAAAATAAATCATTGAGCAGAATTTACAAGGCTTAAAATTAAAAGTATGACAGTAGGCTGTCCAAGCAACTTGAGATAGGTCCTCCTCAACAAGATAACCAATCATGACTTTCAATTAATTTTGATTCCTTACTAAACTTTAAGAAATTAAATATTAACATCAGATGACTAAATCATTTCTAATGAGTAACTGGTGACATTGCCAGAAATCTTGAGTAGGACAGCTTGCTACTAGCAGCCAAACAAAGAATGTATTCAAGCTGGATTATTATATTTGTAAATCAAGGTGAGTCAACAACAGGAAGACTTTTGTTTTGAAAGCAAATTTGACTATTTAATCTGATAATAAATACCTGATTCATTTACCTGTACTTCTCAAAGGCACAAAGGAAATACCTACCAGTGAACATGCAATGCCTTATATGCATCTCATGATGCATCCTACTGTTTCTTCAGGAGGATTCTCCTTCCTCTTCTGATTTTCCACTGTGGATTTATAATGATAGAGGGAAGCACATATTTGCAGGTATCCTGCTGAATTTTTTTAAAAAATGTTATTTCCCAGCTTCAAGTTCTACCATAGGCTAACTCTCTGCTCTGTTTTTAAGCTATACTCTGTGTTAAACATTCGTCCTACCCACTGCTGATATTTCAGTCTTTTACTTGCACTAGTTTTGACAGTACCTGACAGAATAGCTGGCAGCTGTACTGATCCACACTGCTGCTTGTCTTAGAGGAAGGACATGCTGATGGCTGTCTATTACTGATCACTGGTGAAAGATTATGAGCACAGAATATAAATTACCAGGAATGAAACCTTTTAAGTGCATAAGAACTACTTGAGGATAGTGTTAATTTTTTTTTTTTTAGGTTAGATATTTGTTACCAGAACATCTCCAGAATTTCTCCTGCAATAAGTAGAGAAAATAATCCTTTGTTCCTGGAGCACTTTGAAAATCCTTACCCACTGTATTTGCAAATGTGGTATGAGAAGACTCATACCACATTTCTAGGCTTTTCACTGCTAGAAAGGGTGTGTCCTGTCCTACAATAAGAAAATAATTTTAATATGAAATTTCGAATTTGGTACCTATGTGGCAAAGCCTAAAGAATAACATTTTGATCATCCTTTTAAGATTATGATACAGTATGTTAACTATAGTTATCCTTCAATTTGTTACACATTTTTATAGAAATAAAAAGGATACTTTTAAATATTTTTTATTAATATCTACTTATATTACATTAAAATTAAAAAATAAATTTTAGAGAGTGAAGTTAGTTGATAATTTCACATTTAACATAGAGCCAAACAAAGGAGACTTCAAGTTAATGTGTTATTGCTACTAATTCTCTTCATCTGCAGAGCATCGTTAATAGTGCTCATTTAGTTGTATATGTTTTAATATCCTTTGTAGGGTTTTCCATTTATATCTATACTTAACAGAAAATTACTATGCTTTTTTTTCCTTCAAAGAATACTGATAAAGTAGACAGCAAAATATTTAGGCATTATATAGATGAGGACTTGTTTGCAATCTGATTTTTCTCCCTAAGTCAGAAGACAAAAGTTGAGTGTTATGTTTAAAATAAATGACAGTTTACTACCAAGAAGCATGTGTTCTCACACATGCATGTGCACATACACACATATAATTACAGAATAATAAAATCCATAAAAAGTAGCACTGTTAAATTAAAAACTAGGAAAAATAATGAATTGTGTTATCATAAAGTTATCTGACTATACATTTGAACAAAGCCACAATTAAATGTAGACAGATAACAGTGAATTGTCATTTAATGTACACATTCAAAATTTTTACAGTACAATGATGCAATATATTTATAATGTTTTATAAACTTATAAAAGGCTATTCTGATTTTATAACTCTTTTTTTCTAATAATTTAACAACAGATAATATCATTTCATTTCCTGATCTCCAGTACATGTCTAGATATTATGATCTTACCCTCTTTTGGTTGGCTAAGTGGAGAAACAAAATCCAGTGAGAGAAGAGTATCTAAGTAAGACACCATGAGTGAAAGGTGTTGAATTGCTGGCTCTCATAATTTAAAACAGATAATACTATCTACAGGCTCAGACTATTCTCAGGCTCTACCCAGTCTGAAGAGCAGTTATTTAACTCTAGGCTTAGAGAAGGTAATGGGCAAGAAGTTGTATAACAGGGAAGCAGATAAAATAGGTGATTTTGGTATGGAAACAGAAAATTGAGTTTATTTTTTAACATTTTCAACTCTTTCCTGAATATCACTTCATTTTTTTTATTTTAAAAAGCAAAACAGAAAAAAAGGTAGAAATGATACAGTTTCCAAAAATAGTAGAAAAATAACACTAGTTAATATATTGCATACCGTTATCTTAGAAGTAGTTGTTCAGGTTACAAGATAAAGATTCTGTGTAATGTAAGAATTGCTAACAATGAAAACTGAATTATATAAATAATATGATTAATCCTAAGTAACTAAGTATGAGGTTTTAATATAAATATTTCCTAATTTTTAAAACATTTTATGTGAGTTTTTGTACTGTGAAATATATTACATATAGACTTCATTTTTCAGTCACATCCAATATTTTCATATATATTTTCATAAATATTTTCATAAATTTGATATATGCAACCTTCAGATAAACATTCAACACCAGTATTTTGTATGAGGTCATATGGTGTCTTTTCTGGTCAGTGGATAGTTGAACCCAGGAAGTGCTGAGCTACATTATTATTATCTTTTCTTTTAAAGGATCTCCCTAAATTTCCAAGGCTGATCTTGAATTTGGAATCCTCCTGCCTCAGCTCCCAAGATGTGAAATTATAGACATGCATCACTATTCTGAGCTAAGAAGATGATCTTTTTATAAAGGAGATATCTGTATTTTCTGATGTGCTACTTGTGTTACAAAGGAACATGGAGAGTGTTTTAAGTTTGAATTTTATAGCTTTTAATTGAACCTAATACAAAAGTATACTAAAGAAAAAGTAGAATGTTTATCAGATGAGCATAATCATTACAGTATATTGACTTAGTCATGGTAATTTATAATATAAATGGAATAAAATGATAAAGTTGATTAAAGAAATGAAGCAGAAAGAACAAAAATAGCCATACTTTTAATTTAATGTGAAACAGAGCAGTAATGATTACCCTGTTTATGTGTACAAAACGCACATGTGGAAAGGATCTGTAATTCACTCTCTCACTGTCCACAGATGTGTCTTCTCAGTGCTTGCCATTAGACCTTACAAATTTAGGTCTTCTAGATCTTACAAATTTAACATACTTCTGAACTGTGATAGTCCTCCCTCATTCTTTCAGTATGATGAGAACATTCTGTGCCTCTCTATTTTAAAATAGTGCTAGAATTTGAAGTTAACTGATTGCTGGGCATCTATCTCTGAAGAATGAGTGCATCTTCATTGTCACCAACTGTAGGATAACCTGCATTCTAATGAGTGTGTTTTTTTCCTTTCAAAAATCTGTTGCCATGTTTAAATAACACGACTGTCAGATTTATTATAAAATTTGACATGGAAATAGTTTTGGGAAATCATCGGTCCTTATCACAACTATTCTGGATGGATTTCCTTTAGGTATTTAAAAAGTAAATTACTTACGTACACTGAAACCAGACATATGCTGATCCACTGTCTGATAATTGTTAATAGTGAATATTTTAGTTTAATGTCAAGTTGTAAGATAAAACTTACCCCTCTTCAGCATCGTAAAAACTAAGCAAATGTCTTATAGCATGTATGATAAAGTATGAAGAATGATCTTGTGTGGTCCTTTAAACCAATCTATCTTCCTGTCTGTCTACAGTAACTGATATCTTACTTACCTCTCTGGCAAGTCCATTCTTCATATTAGGTCACTAGAAATATTCAAAAATCATTAAAGTAGTGCCCCATTATTCATTGGATAGAATTTATTTCCTATCTATGCACATTTCCTTTAAAACTTTTTACAGTAATTAACAATACAAAGAAACAAAGTGTGATATTTCCTTAAAGTTTTTTTGTTTTGTAGAAATATTGCGTATTTAAAATCTTATTAAACTATGTGAATACAATTCTAGGTCCTCTCAGGGACTTAAAAGGGACCTTTTTAAATGAGGCACTGTGAAGACAAACTGCTTTAGTTTCACAGCATTTTCTTTGGGGTATAATAAAGAGGACATGAAGCAAGAATAGATTGGCAAATGGCTTCATTTTCATTATCATTATTTAATTATTATATGTAGATTTTTCATGTCAAATATACAACCAAGTACACTCAAAAAGCCCTTAAATTCTTTCAGTGTTTAACACACCATAAATACTTACATTTATCTTGACAATGTACTGTTTAATTGAGCAGTTACATTTGAAGCTTTTCTTAATTTCTGTAGCCTTCACAATGAGTAGTCTTATGGAGCCAGAGTGGATATCATAGGACATGAAGTATACATTATTAAATACTCCATTGGCAATACCTACATTGTTTTCACTGTTAGAAACATTATATCCTTTCAATGTCAGACAATAGATTTCTAACTCTTCCAGTATTTGGTTTGAAAATTTTTCTACATGTTATTCAAATGCTTTATTACTTCTAATGGAATATCTAAAATCTCAATTAAGTTGTTTCTCTCCTTGATAATTTGCTTTTTAGTAACTTTTAGAAATAGTAGATTAACTTAAACTCTTTGTGGAATTTGAATCTGTTTGTTCCACTCAGTTATTTTTACCTTTGCTCCACTAATAAAAATTATTTTCTTTAACTTTTTTTAATAATGATGGCAAGTTTTCTTTTTTTTAAAGTAAGTTGATTAGTACAATTCAGATATGCATAATGATCACATTCATCATAGGGAATTTGTAGCTGAACATGATATATCTTAGTCCCTCTTTTATTCCCATTCTCTTCTCTTCTCTTCTCTTCAATCCCTCTTCCCTTCCTTATTCACAAAACTTTATTCCCATGTTATCCTTTCCTCATTTTTTTCTTTTCTCCTATATCTCCCCCTATTCCCCTTTGAAAAATTCCTTTCTCTTTCACAATATCTGTTCTGTATTTTGGTTCCTATTTACACTTTCAGTTTCTCATATCTGAGAGACAATGAGATATTTACATGTGTCTGATGTATTTCACGTAAGAATATGGTTTCCAGGTCCATGCATTTATCTATAAATGGCTCGAGTTTATCGTTTTTTGTGACTGAGCAGTACTCCATTGTATAAAGAAAAACCACATCTCTTTTACTCATTTGTAAATTGGCATTTGGGTTGTTTCCAAGATTTAGCTGTTAGAAATGGGCAGCTATAAACATCCGTGTGTATGTATCACTGTGGTACGATGCTGTTAATTCTTTTGGGAAGGTACCAAGAAGTGAAATAGCAGGGTCAAACTGAACCTGTAGTGCTATTTTTTTTAATTCCATTGATTTCCGCTGTGGTTTCACCCATTTTCTCTCCCACCAACAATGGAAAAGTATTACTTTTCCCCTGTATCTCTGCCAGTATTTTTTATTAGTTGATTTGCTGATAATAACTATTATTTTGTGACTAAGATGTAATCTCACCATTGTTTTAATTTGCATCTCCTGAATGATTGGTGTTGTTAAATGTTGGGTTTTTTATATATTTATTTTCCATTAATATTTCTGAGAAGGGGCTATTCATTTTGGATGTGAAATTTTGGAGGGGGTCTTTAAATTTAGTGAGTCTGATTTTTTTTCCAGTTATTTATATGTTCTAAAAATTAGTCCTTTATCTGAAGATCAACTGGCTATGATTTTTTTTTCCCCACTCTTCAGATTGTCTTTTTACTCTGATTATTTCTTTTGCTGAGGCAAAGCTTTTTAATAAGGTGAGAGCTCAGTTGTTGATTCTTTGTGGTATTGCTTGTGTGCTCATGATTTTTTTCATAAAGTCTTTGCCTACAGCTTTGTCTTCAAGAGTTCTACTTATTTCCTCTTCCCACAGATTTAATGGTTCTATTTTAAAATTTAGATCTTTGATCCATTTCAAATTTAGTTTGGTTCACAGTGATACACATGGGTCTGATTTTAGTTTTCAGCATGTGGACAGCCAATTTTTCCAACACCATGAAGAGTCTTTCTTTCAGTAAACATGTTTGGCCTTTTTATCAAAGGTAGGGTAGCTGAAATTGTTTCCGCCTTTTCTAATCAGTTCCTTTGATCCTCAGGTATGGTTTTGTTTGTTTGTTTCTTTTTTTCTTTTCTTTTCTTTTTTTTTTTACAATACCATACTCTTTTTATCATAGTACCTCTATAGTATAACTTCAAGTCAAGGATTGTGATGCTCCCTAATTTGCCTTTGTTGCCCAGAATTGCTTTTGCTATTCTAGGTTTCTTCTAGTTCCAAATACATTTTTGGAGTGTTTTCTCTAGTTTTGTAGGGTATACTGATGGTATTTTGTTTGAGATTGCATTAAATCTGTATAACAGTTTTGGGAGTATGAACAGTTTTACTATATTGGTTCTTCCTGTGTTTAAGTAAGGTAAATCTTTCCATTTTCTGATTTATCTTTGATCTCTTTTTCAAAGTACTGTAGTTTTCAATGTAGAGATCTTTTATTTACTTTGTTACATTGATGCCTAAATATTTCATTTTTTCTATGCTGTTTGGAAAGGTGTTCTTTCTCTAATTTTTCTCTCAGTGAATTTGTTATTTGTGTACAAGAATACTCTTGATTTTTAAGTGTTGACTTTGTATCCAGTTATGTGACCAAATCTGGTTATTAAATCTAGAATTCTTTTGGTGGAGTTTTTGAGCTCTTCCATGTAAAGTATCAACATCTTCAAATAAAGATAACTTCTTCTTTTCCTATCTTTATTCCTTTTATTTCTCTCTATCTTGTATAATTGAGCTAGCTAATGTTTCCAGAACTATATTGAATAGGAGTGATAACAGTGAATGTCTTTCTCTTGTTCCTAGTTTTAGAGAAAAAGTTGCAGTGTTTGTCCATTTATTATGATGTGGGCTGTTGGATTGTCATAGGTGGCTTTTATCAAATTGAGATAAAGTCCATCTATTCCAATTTTCTGGAGTCTTTTTATCATGAATAGGTGTTGGCATTTGTTAAATGCTTTTTCGGCACCTATTGAGTTGATCATATGGTTTTTGTCCTTAGTTCTGTTAATACGCTATATTACATTGATTGATTTGCATATGTTCAACCTCTAACATAGATCTTGATTTTGTTTGCAGTGTCTTCTGTTTGGTGTGGTGATTTTATCCTATGGGGAAAGGGGAACTTAAGATACATAGAGGACAAAACAAAGTACTAGCTGAAGAGAAATATAATAAAAGCAAGGCTGAAAGACAAAGGATGATCATTCAAACTTTGGGCAGCTGGAGAAAAGGAGAGGAGAGAAAAAAGGAAAAGGCAAAAGAATTTTGAGGCAAAACAGACTAGAGACAGTTTTCATTCATTTGTAAATTTCAGAGAATACCAATGGAATGACCAGTGAGGAAAGAGAGAGGCCGGGCAGAGAAAACAAACCAAACAATGAAAGTCATAACATATATAATTCCCCCCAGAATTAAAAAAAAAAGAAGAAATAAGATATTTAAAAATAAATTCCTCTGGAGCCCCAACTTTGGTGTTAGTTCCCTAATGAGAGCTGAAATCTATACTGAATAACTCCACCAAGTCTGCAATAGGGTTATTGCTGAGTTCAGGGCTGATCTTGGCCAAAGTGCTGACTCCTTTTACACGAGTTGGTCATAGGGCAAGGAGACTGCCCTTGTCCACATCCAACCAAGGTTGTTTGCCTCCTCGTCACTGGGCAGGTGGTGGTGTCCTTTGCTTGTTTGCTTGTGCTACACATCACGGGGTGGGGGTTAAGGGGTGCCCTTGTCCTGTCACCAGCCAGTGCCAATGCCTCTTGCCTACTTGTGCCTCTGGACCAAGGGTGATGGGGGAGGAGTGTAGGGTGTTACTTCTAGCAATTTGCAGCTGGAGCCAAGACTGGCTTTTGGCATTTGCCTGATTGTCTGGGTTTCAGCTCCTACTTCTCAGCCAAGTTCTTCCTATCTGCTGTGTAATTGCTGGCTGTCTGTTGTGACTGGAGAGCCCTTCCCTCATTCCACTCCCCAGTGTTGACACTGAAGTGACCTCAGAAGTGTTCTGCAGCTGGAATCCAAACATGAGAACACTTGGAGATAAAATGGTGGTTTGCAGCTCTGGTTTACTCACTAACTGATGACCAGGGGGTATATCACTTGGGAAAGTGTCTTGTGTTCTCACTGCTGCCTCTGACTGCACAAGACTCCCCCAGTCCAGGTCAGGTTTTAGTCTCCCAGTGAGGAGCAAAGTTTCTTTCCCTGAGCCCTCGCCTTCCAGGTCACCTACATGACAGCTCCTTCTGCACCACATAGTGTCCAGTCTTATGCCACATTTTGGTACACAGTTTTATTCATACTATAGATTCCTCTGCAAATTCCAATGGCAATTGTAGTTCTACCAATGAGCATCTGGCATCTGAAATTCTCATTGAACAGTAACCATGACATGTGAACAACGTATTTACTTGCTAAGAGAAAGAAGTGAATCTGTTTAGGAATAATTCCTTGGAAACAATTATGACATAATACCCGAGGAAACTAAATGTTTGTTTTCACATGGTTATCTATTTGTTCCCTTGGCATCAAGACTCTGTAAGACATAAACTCATAGTGTTTTTATGGTGTCTGGGCATAGTTTCTATACCTACTCAAAAAGAAGTAAGTTGTCATTCTAAGGGAGAAGTAAGTAAATGGTGGGCTTTAGGCAGTATTGCATTTGATCTGACCAGTTGTGCTCGCTGTATTTTCTGAGGAGCCATTTGTCTTTCTTTGGGTCCTCACAGGTCTACCACCTAATTGGATTGGTGATAGGTGATATACTTTGCCCTGGCTGAATTGTTGTCTGATATAATCTGACTCAAAGTTAGTCAAATAGAGGGAATCTTTGCCAAAACTACTTTTTATGGATTTTCTATGTGTCTGTAGTCAAAGTTGTTATTGCTTTAAGCTACTTTTGAGAAATTCCTTATTTTACATGTCATACACCACAACGTAGTAGATGTATAAGGAGCCCTTCTTTTTATATCCTGTCTCAGAATTCTCCAAAAGAAGCTTCCTTACTAGGTTGTGTCATTGTAGTATATCAAAATAAAATGTGTTAAAATAAATTCATTATTACATTTTATTTATTGCACTATTACATAATTAGGGCACGTTATGAATTCAATAAAATGCCTTCAAAATTTTGAAAGCTGTATATTCCTTGCATATTTGCTTGCTAAAATTATACGTTGACATTGCAGAATCTCCATTTAAGATTCATTTTCCAACAAATAAGCATTTCCAGAATTAAAACACATCTAAAGATTTTTCTTTGAATTGTCTCTCTACCAAACATTATTGCATAAGAATAGAAATGGTAACTTCTGGAATTTCAGTATCAAAATGACTTGATGCTAACTAGAACTGTTTTGAATATAAATGGATGAATGATCATGGAACAAAAAATGTGTTATATTCAGTTCTCTTATGAACATATTTCCATCATACTTCAGGAAATCATTTTTATTTTTAATGTTTTAAGGGGGGAAACAATCCATTTAGTATACCTTGAGAAAAATTAAAATCTCTAGAAATCACTATCACCAAGGAGATGAAAGATCTCTACCATGAAAATTACAGATCACTAAACAAAATTGATGACACTACAATATGGAAATAAACAAAAAGTGGGCCTGGTAGCACATGTCTATAACCTCAGAACTTAGAAGACTGAGGTGTGAGAATCACCATGAGCTGCAGGCCAGCCTGGGCTACCTAGTGAATTCAAGGCCAGCCTAAATTACATGATGAGACCCTGTTTTAAAAAGTAGATACAATTTGTAATAGCTAAACCTTGGAAACAACCAAAATGCCCATCAACTGCAGAGTGAATGAAAAAGATGTGATATTTTTATACAATGGAATATTGCTCAGCTATAAAAAGGATGATCTTGAGACCTTCATCTTGAAATGGAGACAACTTGAGACTATCCTCATAAGTGAAATAAGATTCGTATTTATAAATTTCACATTGTGTCTCTAGTGTAAAAAGTAATAAGAACTTTAGAAGTAATAAAACCCAAAATATGTAATTGCTATTGTGGAAAAGAAAGTGCTTTAAAGGATTTAACTGCATGTATGTTTAAGTGTGTAGGATTGATAACCATATTACTAAGTTTTTCTTGGATTGTTGGGCAGAACTGTTTACAGTCTCACTGTTTGAATTTCCACTTTGTATGCTTTAATTTTGTTACTTGAACAACTATTTCTAAGATGACAGTATGTAATTTATCAACTAGTGGTTTCTTAGGTGTTTATTTTTATTTTTATTTTGGAATTCTGTATTGTTACCCTTTTTTCTGTTTTGCTTGCTTTTCTCTTTAAATAAAGTTTTTTTTAAAAAATAGATACAAAATTGCATGTATCCCATATTCATGGAACAGTAGAATTGATATTATTAACCAATTTATGCCAAGGGTTGCAATGCTTTGAATTTTTGCATGAAATCTGTATATGTTACCTAGAAAAATTATTTATTTATTTTTTATTTTGTTTTATTTTTAAGAGAAAAAAGACACAAAAAAGAAAAACAAAAAGCAAAAGAGACAAACAACAACAACAAAACCAATGCAATAACAGTATAGTTTTACAAAACAAGATGATAGGAATTTGACAATGGTTGTAATATTGCATATTGGTCCCTTCAAAAAGGTTGCTTAGAATAACAGATACAGACATGTAAAGTTGATATAATCATGTGACCATTAATTGTACTTTTCTAATGCTAATACAATTAATAGTGTAGTCATTTTAGCTACTTATGCATATATATATGTACTAGATTTGAGGGCATAGACAGCAATCCCAAAAATAACAGGATATCGGTAATCATCCTTAATTTCTTATTAACTTAATCTAAAGCTCTATAAAACCTACGCTGCTTTACCATGACTGATCGTAATCGAATTTATATATATATATATATTTATATATATAAATATTTAAATATATAAATAAATTTATAATATAATTTTTATATATATTTATTTATATATATGCGCATAAGTATATATATAAGCATATATATATATATATATAGTGTGTGTGTGTGTGTGTGTGTGTGTGCACAGACACATAAACATATTTAAGTCTTTTCCTTTTCCTGTCCTTCTTTTCTTCTTTCCCCTTTCCCAGTTACTTTTCTTCTTTGAGCAATTTCTTACTCTTACACAGTATTATAGATTTTAGATCATATATATATTTTCAGTTTCTTACACTAGGGAGACATGCTATTTACACATTTTTAATCACTTTTATATTCTTTATGAAAGCACTTTATTACATTTTTTTAGTTTTATGGGCTCCTAGACATTATATATTAATTAATTAATTAATTTTTTATTTAAAGAGAAACAAAAGCATGTAAATGGTAGAGATAATACAGAATTCCAAAAAAAGGATAAACAATAATAAATCACTAGTTAATAAATTACATATTGTCCTCTTAGAAATAGTTGTTCAAGTTAGAAAATTAAAGCATACAAAGTAGATAGTCAAACAGTGAGAATGTAAACAGCTACACAAGCATGAATCTCTACATGTATTTCTATACTTTCTGTATTAGAGGGAAAAACAAAACTTAGCAAGACAAAACAAAACAAATTCCTATAAAAACATGAAACCAAAAAGTTGTATAAAACTATAGTACAAGGTGATCTACAATGATTAATGTGTTGTTTCTTATTATCTTCAATAGAATGTCTATATTATCAGGCATAATTGAATATAGCAGTTACATATAATTGAGTAAAGCAGTAAATAACAATATTGGTAAAAATAAAACATTGTAGACAGTATAAAATTTCAAAAGCAGGTAATAAACCATAGTGGATATTCTAGTTGATCTTGTTATCTTCAGTGCAGTTGCCTATCTCTCAGACTTGATACTATCAATCATAACAGCTTTGACTAAAATCTATCAATACAAAAAACAGCGATCTAACAAACCAAATTCAATTACGATCAGTCATGGTAAAACAGCGTAGGTTTTACAGAGCTTTAGATTAAATTAATAGGAAATTAAGGATGATTACCGATATCCTGTTATTTTGGGGATTGCTGTCTGTGCCCTCAAATCTAGTACAGGTAGAATGACTGGAACAGTATATAATACATCTAAGCAGAGTAGTGTGAGTAATGTGGGTTTTAAATCCTGGTTCACTATTAACAATATAGTGTATCAAGGCCATCTATGTTAGAGATTCTAGTTATCCTTCTCTGCCTCATTTATGCTATGCTATTTTTCTGCCTTTGTTTGTCTAGTTTTCTCCTTCATTCTACTGCCTGCCCCACTCACTGAGGCCTTTCTGCCACTGTTCCTAAAATCCTGGTATTTTTTTTCTCTCTCTTTAGAATGTCCTTCAGTATTCTTTGTAGGGTTGGATTGGTGGTCACAAACTAGCCCAGTTCCTTTTTGTTATGGAAGCATCTTGTTTCTCCATTAATTTCTAGTGATAGTTTTGCAGGGTACATTAATCTGGGCTGGAGATTATTTTCTTTTAGGGCTTTGAATATTTCGCTCCAAGCTCTTCTTGACCTGATGGTCTGTCTCCAGAAGTCAGCCATGATCCTGGTGGGCTTACCTTTATAGGTAATCTGTATATTTTCTCTGACAGCTTTTAATATTCTGTTTTTATATTGAATTTCTGGTATCTTGATTATTATATGTCTGGGTGTAGCTCTGTTTTGGTTGTAGGTGGCTGGAGTTCTGTATGCCTCACATAACCAAATGTCATCTTCTTTTCCCATGCTTGGAAAGTTTTCCTTAATTATTTCCATGAATAGCCTTTGTAATTCACCTGTATGTATTCCTGCTTCTTCGTTAACGTTTTTTATTCTTAAATTGTAGATTCTCTTGTCATCTTCCAGGCTTTGTATTGTTACTGCCTGTTTCCTTGTTATTTTTAAGAGATCTTTCCTTTCATGATCACACATTGCAAACTTGTCTTCAAGTTTTGATAGTCTATCCTTAGTTTCTTCTAAGGAGTTTTGCCAGTTTTCAATGGAGTTTTTAATTTCCTAGTAGTCTCTTTGAATCTGCTTCATGTATTCTATATTTTCTTTATATTCTTTATCGAATGTTTCTCTCCTTTTTTGTGTTCTTCCCTTCTTCCATCTGTATCATCCTGAGAGATGCTTCCTAGAGCATTTCTTTTATTACTCTACTCATATCTTGCTTTATCTGATGTAATATTTCAGTTTTGAGCTCATCTACAAGGTCCCGAAGATATCTCTTAATGTCCATTGAAGCCATGTCTGATGTTGCATGTTTGTGGCCCTCAGTCTCCCTTGTTTTTCCTTCTCCTGGATCAGTGCTCTCAGGGTTCTGGGCTGGGGTCCTCCTCCTGCCCCTCTCTCGTGTCATGGCCCTGGCTTCCTCCACATGAGTTACAGTGGAGGTCCCAGCTACCCTTCCCTGTTGGCCACATTTCCTCAGATGCACGCTGGCAAGGGAACTCCGCCCTCTCCTGACTGCTCTTGTCACTGAGGTGTAAGCAGCGGCTGTATTTGCCTGCCCCTCCCCACTGGGCCAGCCAAACTTCAGGTGCCTTCACCTGGTTAGTACTTCCTAGGCACAGGGAATTGATTTGGGATGGCTCATTGGGTCCCGGCCAGGGGTGCAGCCCAGTCCAAGCAAATCCCATGAATCTGCTTTGTAGAGGGAGGAACCAACTGAAGTCACTATTGCTCAGTGACTCCTGCCTGATTCCAACATGTCATCCATTTGGTTGCGCCCTTCCCGTGGGGGGGGGTGGTCTCATTCCCAGCACTGACCGTGGATTAATGAAGGTCCCTTCACCGGCTCCGCTCTCCGTTGGGCTCACCAACCTCCGACTTCAGTACTGCTGTGCTTCCTAAGAATGGCAGCAGGAACGAGTTTGGGCAGCTCTGCCAGCTGAAAGAATTCAGGCCTTTGGAAACTTGGCAGGACTCCCAACAGCCAATGCAACCATTCTTACCAGCGAATGAAAACACTGTCCTGCAATTTTTAGCTATTTCAGTTGTAGTCCAAAAGTATTTGACGAGCTTTCGTTTTAATTTCTTCCTGTGTCAAGAAGATCCATCTCTCTCCGTCTGGGTCTCTCCAGGTTGTTTTATTCTGGCAAATGAGTTGTTTCTCCCAGGAGGCTTTGTATTTTGTTGCTCACTGACCAGCCATCTTGTCTCTCCCAACATTATATATTTAAAATTATTCTAATAATTTTAATTGTTATAGTGCAGCAGATTTGATCAAATGTGGCAATTATTAAATATAAGCATTGACTGCAAAGATATCTTTAGTGAAATGAATGGATTTCTTTTTTATCTTATACATGAATATGCCCTATGCAAAGTAAGCAAATACAGGTTATAATCTCAGCCACTGTATATTCCTCTTTTTTTTCATAGAAGTAGGTGCTAAGGAATATGTCCAATTAAAAAAATAGATTACAGTAGAAAGTATTTGGTGTAAGAAATATTTGTCAAATCTTTGAACTTACCAAAAACATAAAATGATTATTAAAAAAAATTATTTCTAATGATCTGTCAGGAAACAACTTCATTGTCTTGTCTTTATTTTGTTAAAAACACAGAATTGGAAACCATCTTATTTACAGAAGAACTGTTTTCTCAATTTCTGACTTTAACAAAACATTTGCTCACATTTACTAAATGATAAATAAGTATGCCACTTTGTTATCATCTAGTTGCAAAATTCTAATCCGTTACAGTATGCTCATAAGTGACATAGAAATAGAAATATATGACTTGGTTATTATGGATTGAATGTTTCTACTCACCCAAAATTCAGATGTTGTATCCCTAATTGCAGTGTGACTGAATTTCAAAGTCAGGGCTTTAAGGAAGTAATTAAGGTTGAAAGAGGTCTTAAATTTAGAGTCCATTTCTATAGAAGTAGCATTTTAGACACCAGAGTGAGCCCTCTCCCCTCCCTCTTCACTCTTTCTATCCCTTGCCCATGTGTGTGAGCCTGAAGTGAGGTGTTAGCTACCTAGTAGTCAAAAAGAGAAAAAACAAAATTAAGACTATCTTGCTGACACCTTGATCTTGGTCTCCCCAAAGCCCAGAGCATTGATAAATAAATTTCTGTTTTCGAAGCCGTGTCTTGAGTGTAACTTTGCTCTGGCAACTCTAGAAGACAAGCACACTTGCCAATAAAGTATTTGTGATGAAGTTTTACCCTGTATTTTAAGTACATATTTATTAACATTTTGGAGACACAGATTTAGTCTGTTGTATATTTGAAAAATAATATCCCTATCTGAATTGCCAAAGTTGGTCTTTACTCTGAAACTAATCAACTATATCATAATTAATTTTAGTCAAAAAGTCTCAATTCATTTTTTAAGTTCAAATAAACATTTAAAGTGACTGGAATTGTTGTAAAAATATTGAAAGAAATATAACTTACTATAGTCAATCTTATAAAACTGTCAGAATTATAATATTGATTTAACATGTTTATGTGTTTTTATAAAAGTGTTAAAAGCAAGAATAAATTTATTTACTGTTTCTGATATGTATTTTGCTGTATTTCAGTATAATATGCAGGTAAGATTACAGTTCATTTATGAAATAAAGATGTGGTAACAGGCACAATATTATTTAGTAGATATGTAAGACTTTAAAATAAATTATAAATATTCAGAAATAGCTTGCTTTATTTGAATATACATTATTTTCAGGCTTTTTGTAAGTTAAATAAAAATAGATGTGATGCTAAAATTTATTTTGTCTCAAAATTACCTTTGTATTTTGTCATTTTTAATAAAAAATATAAAACATTAAGTTTTCTAAAATGAAGTTAGTACTTTCGTATCTTTTGTATAATTTTATAAAATACTTAACTGGTAGCACGACGCAGATTAATTCTACATGAATTGATTCTACATGTAAAATTTTATTCATGAATTTACCATAAAAACTTGGTACCCTAGAAAAAAATTTTGCTATGATTAAAAAAGTAAATAAAAAGAGCTTTAAGGACCTGAAACCACATTCCTCTCTTCAGAGATGCTTTTCTTTTGAATGAATGATATGTTGTAGCAATGAGCAAAAAGCTGCAAGGAATTATTTTAAATTCTAATACTGCTAATTTAACAAACTAATTTTATTCAGTATTCTGTTGACTTTGTTCTCATTAGAGTCTCTCAAAAATAATCAAGTCTTTTGAATAAACTTAAGGTAAAAAAATTTAACTCAGTAAAGAAAAATTCTTATTTTGCCGCCCATGCTACAATGTATATAATTTCTGAAGCTTTAAAAAGAAATCCAAATGCCTAAGGCAGAAAATCTGCACTATACACCAAAGTATGTGAAAAAGAGAGAAAATCAGAAGGTTGCACAGCATTTTAGGCTTTTTTGTTTATGTTTCTTTAACTTTTTTGCCCTTATTAATCATTAAAAAGCATTTAAGAAAATTCCCTCTCCAGTTATCTCTTTGTTGCCCTCTGGGTTTTACATGGATTTCTGTGAAAGAGGAAGGAAAGAAAACCCTTAGATTTAGTGTTTATGTGAAACAAGTATGAAAACAAGTTCCCTAAAGTATCCATGCCCTTCAGAAAGTTGTTATGTACTGTCCAGGGTAAGTACATCTTAATAGAAAATCCCCAGCTTGCTGGTTGATGCTGAAGTTTCCTCTGTTGCAAATGCCATCTTATCTGATACTAAGGTTTCCCTCACTCCCCATGGCAACCTCCAACACTCCTTTGTGTTAACTGCCTTGAGAACTCCAGCATGAGACCTCCATAGTAACTGTCAAGTTGCAGTAGTATTTTTCTATGTGTCTGCCTGACTCTCATTGACTAAACTTTGACTTCATCATAGGAAATTTGTACCTGTTCATAATATATCTTGATTCTTCTTTTTTTTTTCTTATCCTCCCTTCAATCCTTCTTCTCCTTCTCACTTACAGAAGTTTTGTTTCAATCTTTTTTCTATTCCTCTTTTATCTTTTCCTTTCCTTCCATTCACTCTCATCCCTCCCTTGTTCCCCTTCCCATTTGAACATTTTCTTCCTACTTTCCAATATATGTTGTCGGTTTGGTCCTTATTTACCCTTTCAGTGTCTCACACAAAGAAAACAATGAAATATTTAAACATGTGCATGCAGTTTATTTCACTTAAAAATATGGTCTCAAAGTGTACTCATTTACCTAAAAATGTCTGGGGTTTATCCTTCTTTGTGGCAGTGTAGTACTCCACTGTATATGCAAAACACATTTTCCTTATCTATTTGCTTCTCTGTTGATGGGCATCTGCACTTCCAGGATTTAGCTATTAGGAGTTGTGTTACTATAAAGATGGGTGTACAGAATGATGCATTTAACTTTTTCAGGAAGATACAAAGAAGAGGAATAGCTGGGTCAAATGGATCTTCTAGTTTCAGTTTTTTAAGGAATCTCCGCACTGATTTCCATATTGGTTGTACCAATTTACTCTCCTACCAACAGTGGAGAAGTGTCCTTTTGTCCCCACAACCTCACTAGAATTTGTTACTGGTTGATTTCTTGATGATAGCCATTATTTCTGGAGTGAGATAGAATCTTAGTGTTGTTTTTAGTTTCATTTCTTGGCATCTAATTTTTAATAAACAATGAATTAGTGAAATCTGTTCTTCATATTAATTTAAAAAGGAGTGAAGTATATGTATGCCTCACAGTGCAGAGATTCACTTTCACATGTTTCTGTGTGTGTGTGTGCAACACTGAACCCAGAGTCCTACACACACCAAGCAAGTGGTCTACCACTAAGCTACATCCCAGCCCTCTTTATATTATGTTTAAAATTTTTAAATAAGTTCTTGACAAGTTGTCCAGTCTGACCTTTCACTTTTCCTCCTGCCTCACCCTTCCAAATAGCTGAGATCACAGACATGCACTACTGCTCAGCTTTGCCTGAATCTTTTAAAAATAAAATTCTATGCTTTTCCAGACATCTTTCATAAGCATAGTGATTAGAACATGTTCAGATTATGTATTGTTGAGACATATATTGTTCATATATGTCATGTGCAATGACTGTTAACATTAAAATACTAGAATCACAGAAGTTCTAGAAGCGGATTTGGCACTTTGTAATGAATCTACAGAGTTGATGTTTTTGATAAAATTTAAGACTGAGCATGGTGACACATATCTGTAATCTCAGCACTTGGAAGGTTGAGGCAAGAGGATCACTGGAAGTTCGAGGCCAGTCTGTGCTACAAAGTGGGCTTAAGGCCAGCCTGAACTGCATAGCAAAAACTAGTGAACAGATAGTGAATGAAAGCTATTGTATTTTTCCTAAATTTTTATCCAAAATAAATTCAGTCATCCTTCGATATCCATGAAAGTTGTTTCCATGATCCCTCATGTGGCTCCTCAAGTCCTTTGTACGAAATTGTGCATCATCTGCATATAAACTGTAAATTCTCCTCTGTACTTTAAAATATCTCTAGATTATATATATTTTTTTAAAATGTTATACTGTATTGTCAGGGAACAAATGACAAGAAGAAGATCTGTACATGTTCTGAAGAGTAGTGATTTTTTGGAAGTTTTAGATTTATGTTTAACTGAATCAGTGGATACCAAATGTACAGCTACAGAAGGCCAATTCATTGTATATACATTTTTTTTAACCATTCAGTATGTAGCATCATGTTAGTTATTGTTACACAAGAGAGCTATCCTGTAAGAGTAATCCACATCCATTTATCTAATCCGGCGTATCTCATTAGAAACTTTATATCCCTCATCCTTGGACAGATCTTTATAATATGGGTCTTGCAAACACAGAATTTTTATATCCCTGGATAAACTCTCCACATTGTGTTCTCATATGGTACCATTCACCCTACCTGGAGAATAGCTCTGCTTTCAGGAAAATCTAATTCTCTAGGTTTCTTTTCCTTTTTTAACCTCTTTTTTGTTTTTATCTTTTCATTTTTGGATAGTCATACACTATCTATTAATTGATAGGATCTGTCAGAGACCATTGGCAGATACTGGGACACTGATAAAACCTTAACAGTCCCCAATACTAGTCTGCTAATATATCTATACTTTCCATGTTGGGTACTACAGTTTTATTAGCCATCTGATAAAATGACTTGAAAAAGGTGGCTGCTTTCTTTTCTCATCTTCTTTAGTCTTCAGATATATAAAGTGAGTATAGATAAAAATGATGAACTTTCTGGTTTCTATTTATCACAGCTTCCTGCTTTAGTTTTCATTGACTTTTAATAATCTATTTTAATTTGTTCCTAGAACTTCCAGGATTGAATTCAACCTTTTTTCTAATGAACATGTATTTCATGTTCTTTTGGTACTTTATTCTTTGCACAAAACATCTACACCTACTCACAAACACATGCACAGTATATGTTCATTAGCTACATAGTCACTGTATAGTGGAAGAAGGTTGGGATAAGTGACATCATAACTAGAAAAATGTAATGTTATGTGAAGCTAATTTTGAAAAATGTCTGAAAGGAAAGAATATCACATTTTGAAAAAATATTTCATAGGACTGCATGGAAAACTAATGTACAATAAAGGTTATGAAGGGTAATTCCCATGAACACAAACATAGTTTAGCTTCCTCTGGAAATAACCATACTGTTCATTAGTTGCCTAAAATATATGACTCTTCAGTTTACAAATTATATTTTCCTCATTGTTTAATGTAATATGTATTTAAGATACATTCTAACCAATATATCCATATTTTAAATGTTCAACAGAAATTAAACCATTGTACCATTTAGTTTAACGAATTTGGAAAATATGCCAAGATAATTCTTTGAACTCAAGTAATTTTTCAAGCTTTAGAGGAAAAGGAAATATGTAATAGATGTTGACTAATTTTTTAATATGAACATAAGAGAATTTTGTGATGTCCTATCACAGTAAGTCTCTAAATAAGGTAGCACATGGCTTTGTTGATTCATTAACTTTTTCATCTAATCAATGGCATATGTATCTGGCTTAATTTCAACCTAATTCATTTCATAGCCCAAAGATGTCTGTGACATCTCCAGGTATCACATTCTCATGAAAACATTCTGAGACACTTTATTTCATTCTAAGATGAAGAAAATCCTTTTCCCAAAAGCCCCAGAAGAAAATAACCATATAAAAATTGACCCCAACTGCTCATATTCAACCCAGTGTCTGCAAATGACAGTGATAGAGGGGAATGAAACTCCCGACCTACTATGTCTACGAGTTTGTGTTCTCTAAAATCGAAGAATGAATTTTAGGAACAACGGAGGTGAAGAGTAGAATATATTTATTGAGAGAAAGCAAGCTTCTGTCTGAAGAGAGACAGAAGGAGTTTGGAGCAGGTTGCCAAGGACTGTCTTTTCCAGGGACTTTTACAGAGTAAAAACATGGGTTCAAGGTGAGGGAAGACTGGGAACTCACAAGGGAGATGGGCATAAGGTGGGACATAAGTATAGTTAGCCAAAAAGATCAATAGTTCAGGTAAAATTGATTACATTCGGGACAAATGGGGAAGCCAGTCATGTAGAAAGCAGGCATTCTTATGGAGCAGTGACTCCTTCCAAGGGGGATGGGAGCTGTTTAGGGTATCAATCCTCTGGATATGGGTGCCTTTGTTTGTTCTTCTGTCTTGAGGCCTGGCTCACAGCAGGAGGCGTCAGCTTCCCTGGCAGTTGCCCGGTGTCTGCACTGGCTCCATTGAGAATCTAGCCTTATCTCACTGCCTATAATATTTCTAACTAACTCAGCTGCCTACAATAGTAGGCTCTCATGACTGGCTTATAATATTTATGAATCATCTCCCACATTAGGCTATGTTTTACGAAACAAAATAATAAAGATAAATTTCACAGAAGAAGGTAGATGTAAAATAAAATCAGAGCTAAACGTGGTGATGCATACCTGTAAGTGCAGCACAAAAGAGGCTGAGGCAGGAGGATAGCCACAAGCATGCGGCCAGAATAGTGCACAGTGAGTTCAAGACCAGCCTGAAAAACACAGGGAGACTCTTCTCAAAAAAGCAAAAAATAAAATCAAGGTTCAATTGGGAAGAAAGAAGGAGACATTACTTTTGGACTAGCAACTAGTACTTTTTGCAGCACAGTCATTTTTCTCATTTTCTTAAAATTATTTTAAAAAGTAGTGAATGTCATGTATAAATTTGTATAATACTAAATGCAGTGGGTTTCAAAATGAGCATCATAGTTAAGAGAAGTACTGATTCCCTCAACAAAAGACAATTACATTGGACAGAGGCTATAGCAGAGTACTTGAGCAATCTTTCTGTGTTACTCTGCTCCTAAGTTTTCTAATACTACCAATGCAAGGTTGTAAGGGTGGAATGGGTTTCATACTTAGAGGTTGGCTTTGGCTGAAGTCCTCAAGAAGTGTTTAATCATTATGCCAGCTTTAAAGAAGTGAGTGTACATCCTGAAAATGATATAGCTTTTAAACACAAGGAAGTGTTGGCATTTCTTCCTTGGGTGCAGAGAATTAGAATGATCCTTTTCAGACTCTGATTTGAATTAAGGGTTGTGATGTCAGTTTCCAATCCTCCTCCTTTGTGCAAATAATATTATCCCTTCTAAACAGCTATAATGATTAAAATTAGTGGTTGTATAAACATAGAGAAAGAATTCATCTAGAGAAAGTAAAAATGAGGAAACATACAAATAACTATCTGAGAAGATATGTTTGGGCCTGTTTCACCTTCCAGTAACTCTGTCCCTGTTAGACATCAGTTGTATCCTTTCTTCTTGATTTCTGTAGCTATCCAACATGCTTATTCTAAACCTTTACTTGTCATTATCCACCTGAAATACTAGTTGAATGTTGAGTTAATATGCTGTGAGTATCTTCAGCTGACATACTTTCTGTCAAATTGAATGAGTCATAGTAAACCCAACTTGGACAGTTACATTAAGGAATGTACTACATGAAGGTAACTTTCTTATGTAATATGTTTTATTTTTTTTCTTATGTAATATGTTTTATTTTCTTTCAGTAGCATTTTCATCATTATCCCCCTCAGATTTTTTTATTGACCTAAAATAAAGATGTCATGGAGATTAAAAGCAAGGTTCTGCCGGAGTCCAGCTGCGGCAGGGCTAGGGTTTCCCAAAGGTGGACAGGGAGTCGGCGAGTGAGAGACAGAAGAAACTGCACACCAGTCTGTGAGTGAATCTGAATCCGCTTTATTTTTTAGAAGCTGGAATATATATTTGCTAACCTTGGCAGCAACCCCCAGCCCCAAGCAGGAAGCGCCCCAGGCTTAGGGCCAGGCAGTGACAATCCTAAACAATAGGTTTCGATTAACCTCAACCCCAAGCAGGAAGCGCCCCAGGCTCAGGGCTAGGTATCAGTTAACATCTCAATCTTGTTACTTAGTTAGCTTGGGAAATGTAAGCCGATGCA
>PVLA01007688.1:63469-101074 GCA_004027455.1 Hydrochoerus hydrochaeris | reverse complement strand
ATTTGAAACACCTCTTCCAATCCATTTCTATCTTTTCCTGGAAGGAAATGTACTCATACTAAATAAATCTCTAAGGTTTACTTGAATAGATGCTCAGCTCACTTCATGACAAAACAGACTAAAACTATTAGGTTACTTGAACTAAGTGATATTTAAGTTCTACTTAAAATTTCACTAAAAGATGACAAAATTTTTCTATGAAATTTGAGTACACATTTACTTGCACTCTATTGCTAATGTTGTAAGTCTAACTAGAGCTTTTTCTCCAAGCATTTCTTCCCTTTTCTGTTTTCTTATGCTATAGACATATTAAAGGAAGCAAGCAAAACCCAAAACTCACTGTTCAGAAGTGTCTGTTAAAACCATTTTCAAAAAAACATCCCTATCCAATGGCATAAGGCATAAGAACTCTGAACAGGAACTACAACCTGGAAGAAATAAAGGTAATAAAGCAAACTTTATGGTTGAGGAGTGAGGGGAGATTTTTAAAATATCATGGACCTAAATTTATAGTTAGACTCTGTTTTCATCCAAATATATTATTGCCTGATGACTTTTTGTTGATCCTGAGAGAATTATAAAAATGTCACGAACCTACAGAAAACACTGCCCCTTAACTTACTGTGAGCTTTTAAAGTTAGAGGTAGTTTTTGACTAAACAGTGCCCACCTGAGCAAACCAGAGGAAACACAGACAGTCCGTGCAAATGCATTCAGTTTATAAAGTACCACAAGTCTATGCTACTCAGAGGAGACAAATAATTTAAATTGTTTAGAAAAATGGCCAAGCACACTAAGTGAGTCCATGAAATAGTACTCAGGTATGGAAAGTGTTTATTTAGAGACTCCTGGTCCCTAAATGTTCTCTCCCTACAGTTATTATTGGAAATTAGTTGATTCCACACTGGGTCCAGAACCAAGAAGTCTGAAGTGTTTAACGTATCCTTAAATGGAAGAATAGTTTTTAGAAGAAAATCTTGTGAAAGGTGCTCCAAACTCCAACAGAAAAAGCAGTGACAACAGCTAGGCTGAACTCTGAGATCTGGCCCTGGATGAGGTGTCGTCAGCAATGATGTGACCTGTGAATGTGGCTGTGGACATACACGCTGCTGACATTTGCTTAACTCACCTGGCCCATGTGACTGTCTCATGTTCTTGTCTAACAAAAAGCAGCTGCTGTGTATTTGCATGTGCAGCCAACAGTGCAGAATTTAACCTTACAGTAAGACAGTTTGACCTTGCTCCACACACCCATAGCTCCAAAATCATGCACGGTTACAGGAACACAGATAAACTGATCTCAGATCTCTTGATAACACGGAGCCCCTTAATCTCATCGAATGTGATATACAGAACAGCAAGGAAAAGATTATAAACCAGAGAGTGTTGATTGCAGGAAATATGTTCTTATGTGACTGCTATAATTTGTGCTTGGATGTGCCCTCAGTGCCTCATGCAGTCATGGAGATTGCTGAGTCTAAGTTTGTGATTGGTTCATTGTCTTGTGCTGGGATTAGCAGTGTGAATGCTGCACCTACCCAGGGCTGAGGAGTTGGCATACAATACAAGGGAGGGAAGGAGGTGTGTTTTTCCCTTTTTGCCCTTTCACTCTTGTCACTTGCAGCTGACATAAAGGCTGCTCCTCAGTCACACCACCTTGCCTTGGAGCCAGCTGAGTGTGGATTGAAACCTCAAACTGTAAGCTAAAATAAACTTTTCCTTCCTTTATTTTGAGCATCAAGTATTTTGTCCCAGCAATGTGAGAAAAGTAACCAAGATAATGACTATGAAAGATGGTCTCAGATATCTGAGACTTCATGAAGTATAGCATCCTTTTTGACAAAACACAAGTTCTTTGCAGAGAAAAATTGGTTTCTTGAGAAAATCATGAGAATTAAGTCTCACAAATTGGGAAATTTAAAAGACCAATAATTATGTATATGTAAATGAAACAAAGAACTGGATTTCAACAACTCTAGCTTGATTTGCTTTTAAAATTAAAATACAGTTGAGGGAACACTTTTTTAAAAATCAAGAGTGAGAAAAGTTGTGGCATTAAAGAACTGAAAGCAAACAGAGTAAACACTTTCCAGGGAGAGATAAGCTCTGGCCCAGGAGCCTGATAGCCTGATCATAGATGACAAAAACCCCACACCCCTGTTGTGAGCCACCAAGAGATCACAAGCCAGTGGAGAAAATGCAATAGCAGTAACAGAGAAGCTAAGACATTTAGAAAAGATAGAGAAATTAGAACTTTGGGAAAAAGATTCAGTGAAAACACCTGAGAAGATAAAATTAAAGTATGGGTAAACATCCAGAATCAAAAGAACTAATGGCAGAGATTTTTTTAAAGTTTACAAAGGAATTATAGAAGGGAGTAATGACAACTAGCATGCAATTGCTGACCTGAGGATAAAGTGAAAGAAGCAAAATCGTGCCTTCCTGCGAGGCAGCCAGCACAGGGCTGGGACATGAGAAGAGTAACCCACCCCACCGCAGCCCCTGCGTAAGCAATCAGCTGATTCGGAGGAACACAGACCGAGTTGATAGCAACTGAAGTAAAAACAACAACTTAATGCTTGTATTGTTTGATTGATGTTGCAGGCCTAAAGCTGGTAGTCTGAGCATCTATTTAGAGGATAACAATATGCAATATAGCAAATATGGGGTATTTCCTTCTGTCTTGTTTTTGAAATGCAATGTTTTGTTCCATTTTATTGTTTTGTTTTATTCCCTTTAAAATAAAAAAAAACAGTAAAGTGAAGGAAACTCACATACACTAAGCTGAAATACAAAGAACTAGAAAATGTACTCACTTCCTCATAAATATTAATGATACACCTTCCTTCTCTGTCAGATATTACCACAGATGTTAGCAAGATGGTGGGGATTCAAAGCAACAAAAATTCCCGAACTGTGGGACCTTTGCTCCAGTGGGGGAGCACACAATAAACACGACAAATAAAGGCTAGATTGTAATGGTTGCTGAGAAAAGAAAAAAAGACAGGGAAGAGGGATAAGGATTATTTGGAAAGATGATTGGATTCTGGATAAAGTGGCCATGAACAACTTAATGAGAAGATGACTTTGAATTCTACAGCAGAAGAAGTGAATTGTTAACCACATGTGTGTCTGGCAAAGACCAGTCCAGATAAAGGACACCACGGTGCAAAAGCTCTCAGGTGGGAGCATGCGGAGGATGTTTGCAAACCACGGGAGCCTTACAAGTGGTGGTAAGAAGGTTATCTTGGCTTTGGAATGAGACAGAAAGTTGCCGGTGGGTTTGAAGCTTGCAACATAGTTGGGAAGTTCTAGAAGCCTCACTACAGACTGCTGCATTGAGAACAGAAGCAGAAATTGAGGACTGCAAAGAAATGAGTGAGGAAGCTTCATCCATGACCTGGGGAGAGAGGATGAGGCAGGGTTGTCAGAGTAGAGAAGAAACAGTTAAATTGGAATACGTTTGAAGGTAGAGTCAGCACCATTTGCAGATGAGCTGACTGTAGATTTGGAGAAAGAAGTATCAAGGTTGTGGGTTCCAGGCGCTGGAGGATGGCGAAACCACTTCCTGAGAGTGGGCAGTGCTGACTGGGGAAGGGGCAGGAGAGGGTCAGGAGCTCAGCTTTGCGCTGGCCAGTCTGAGGCCAGGTGGTGAGGAAGAGCGGCGGCGGCACCTGGGTCCCGGTTCAGCTACTTGCCACCTCTTGAGGCTGCAAGAGGTTCCTCATGTAGGAAAATAACTCTGTCCTTGGGAGCTTTACGAGAGTAGAGTGAGTTAAGTTTCATAGGGTGCTTACAAGATCATCCTGCACACGATGTTTGTCAAGTAAATAAGCATTCAAGAAGAATGCCGAGGGGAAACTTGAAACACGCTTTTTCAAAACTAGTATTTTCTAATTGATATTTAAAAAGATGCAAAAGGAAAGGAAGAAGATAGACAAACAAGGGGAGAGCAAATAGAAATAATGTGTTATATGAGAATGGACCGTCTTTCACTCATTACTACTCCATGATCTGGAAAATATCTACATTATATACTGAGCACAAGACAGGAGTAAAAGAGTGAATGAATGAACAAATTAACTTGGCAGGCAGACCGCCACGTGGACAAAAGGCAAACGCACTCCTGGACCTTATCTCAGGATCTGCTGTCCTTAAAAAGTAGATTTTTCTTTCTTACCATCCTCAGTGACCTTAGTGACCACAAAAGCTAGGTACATTGATAACAGGCTGTGGTGGTACATGCCGATAATCCCAGCATTTGGGAGGCTGAGGCAGGAGGATTGATTGCCATAGTTCAAAGCCATTCTAGACTACATAGTGAGTTCAAGATAGCCTGAACTACATAGTAAAACCTTGCCTCAAAAAAAAAAAAAAATATATATATATATATACAATCCAGATTGCATTTACCATAGTATTCATAGTATAAACTGAATGAGAAAATAACATTGTTGGAATCAACACAGAAGGACAAAGAACAAACAAATTCCCAAACACTTGTGTTGTTTCTCATTAAAAGCATGATTTATGTTTTCTTCTGAAGCAGTCAGGGGCTTACAAATTGTTTTTACTGAAAAAATAGTATCTCTTCACTTGCACCTACAGATACACAATAGGTAACTAAGAACAGCAGCAAGTGTGGGATCTCTGCCTTCATTTTGTGTCTGTGTTGCTTATTTCCTTAAAACTTTGGTTATGATCCCTGCTCAATGCCACAGGCAGGCAAGTGAATCGTTTAGAGAGTGTCTGTGTAAAAACTGGTCATGCAAGGTTCTTCAGCTCTAAATTGGCCTCACTTAACCTCACTCTCCTGCGAGAGATTGAGGACACCAGATAAATCTCTTATAGGGTGACACTCAAGGTCCTGCTCTTACCCCCAGGAACGGGCTCCTAGCAGTCTCCAGGTGTTGCCCTAACCCTGCAGTCACCTTGGTTTCCAGCAGAGCTTCCTGGAAACTGACACTGCTCCTCTAAGCAAGAACAATCATTTCACAGAAAACTAATTGTCCCTCAAGCTACAAGGTCTTTCCCCAGAGACACAAGACCAGAGCGCTGAGATGATGATCAACCCAGCCTTATCTCATCTCCACCGTAACTTTCCTTGTAACAGGCCACTTTCCTTGTAACAGGCCAGCCTCTCTGTGTCCATCAGACCTGTGGTCACTTCAGCTTTTCTGTTCAACCTAAGTCCCTTCCTTATTCATTAAAGCAAGAACCCACACAAGCCAGTGATAAACTGAGAAGTTCAGTCTTGTCTATATCCAATAAAAATGAGTCCACATATATCTATTCTGGCTCTGGATTCCAAAAATAAGGGGCAAGCAACTCTCACAGGCATCCAGATAGAAAAGCCAAAAACCTGGTTAAAAAATAAAGCGTGTTGCAGGTGCGGCTCTGTGTGGAGTTCGTGCCTAGAATGAGCGAAGCCCGAACTTTGATCTTTAGCACCTCATGCTAAAGAATAGAGAAGTAGAGAAAAACAGAGTTTGACTAACCTAGAACTACTTGTCTGTCATTCCGGAAGCCAGAGGGTGGAGAATAAGTTTAGAAAGTCACAAGGAAATAAAATGCCAATTCACCAAACCTATATGCAACAGTTACAGTGATTCCGTGATATACTCCGGTTCTTAGTACTGTCTACTAAGAAACGGTGAGACTGAAACAAAGATATTTATAGAACAATTTTAAAAAGGAAACTAAACCAGATGTGGCAGTATACCCTTGTAATCCCAGCACTCTGGAGGCTGAGACAGGAGGATCACCACAAGTTTGAGGCCACTATCAGCTACATAGCAAGTTCAAGGCCAGCCTGGACTTCATAGTGAGACCCTGTCTTGAAACAAACAAACAAACAAAAGGAAACTAAACTAAATTTTAATAACTATTTTTCCTGAGTAGTATAATACCAGGTCAGTTTTATTTTATTCTTTTCTACATATCTCGTGTTTCTCAAAACTAGAAAAATAATTATTTTATATTTAAATATATTTTTTACAAAACTAGTGGTTACCAATTATTAATAAATGTATATGATTTGTGTTTATTTAGCTTATATAATTCTTTGCATGACTTATCAATTTTACTCTCATGGTAAAGCCACAGCTTGCCAAATTTCTGAACTGGACCCATTTTGAAAACGCTTGATAATATTTTTTGCTGAAATATTTTTGTGGCTCTGTAATTTTTCTATTACCTATTTTTAAAAAGGAAAAGGGAAAAAAGGCAGGAAAACTGGTTTTCCACATGATTAAATCATTTTTCATGAGGTAAAAACATTACCAGAAACAATTGTTATTCCAAAGAAACAGGAAATGTGGAAAATCCATTTGTTTGCTTACAGTCAACAGGTAAAAGAGAAAAATAATCTCCAGCAATATTTATGGAGCCTCCTAATTAAAATTAAAACTAGCAGTGTGTGGTGGCACATGCCTATAATCCCAGCACATGGAAGGCTGAGGCAGGAAGATTATTGTGAGTTGGAGACCAGCTTCGGCTACAAGCCAAAGTGCCAGCCTGCACTGCATAGCAAGACCTTTTCTCAAACAAGAAAAAAAAAGTTAAAATTAGCCAATAGACATAACATGGAATTTTCTTCTTCACTTATCAAAAAAAAAGAGATAAGGAAAAATGTTTCAGATTTCAAAACATGTTGATTTTCCATAGATGACTTATTTAAATAAGAAAAACACTAGAAAAATTATATGTGAAGCAAGTTACTTAAAAATTTTCTTTTTTAAAGATTTTCTTACCACATTGAAGTAACTAAATTACAGAAGCCTCACTTATCTGTGCACTAAATAATCCTAAATTTTAATTCATGGGTAAGTACCAAATCACTAAGCTTCATTGCCTTTAGCATCCTCCTGGTGAAGAGAAAACCACCCAGGCCTTGGGTCTGTCCCGGCCCACTGGGCTGTGAGCACCCCTGGACCTACCTTCCCTGGTGAGACGGCAGGCGCAGCCAGTGGGAGAGAGCCACAGCCCAGAGAGACACTGCCTGGCTCCAGGCTGTCGTATCTGTCACCTGTACACCTGCTGCCACCGAGACAGCCCACTGCAGCTCTGACGAGCCATGGTTAACATCAACAGAGCAACACAAACACTAAAATCTGAAAAAGACAAGCTGATAATAAATGTTTCTGAAACAACCTAACAGTACATTATCACGAAGTATAACCAGGAGGTGCTTTTATTCCAAACCATCATCTGAGAACTAGCTATGAGCAAGCTAAATAGACAAGGTAAATATTACCACTCTTGCCAGAAATAAATCCAAGCGTGGGTCACACATCATTACAGCCATGAGTGTTAACAGTGTATAAATGAAAACACGGGGCCATTAAACCTGATTTAATCATTGATTGATTAGAGAGAAGGTGCTCCTCTATCACACTGCCATGCACAGGAAGCATTTAACACTTACAAAGCAATTCACTTTCGAAGATGCCTTGTACCCACCAATGAATATTTTTAAAAATCAGAACGCACTTAAACCTAATGACATTTTATAAGTTAGATAATACTTTACTATGAATATGTACGATTACCACATGTCAATAAAAAATCTTACTAGAGCAATTGCTTAGTATGCTTGAGGGCTTCTGATTCATTTCCAGGACGGCAAAGAAAAATAAAATATTTTAAAGGAATATAAAGTATTGGATTTCAAACTTTTTAAAACCATAGTATATGGGGAAAAAGACATTTTAGATCCTAACTCACGACACATCTGAGTACGTAGCCACAGGGATAGCAAAGTTTTTTATTAAAAATATTGCTAGTCTAAGTCATTGATGTTTTCAATTTATTCTTATATTTTCTGTAGTGTTGGGAACCCCAAATTCACAATGACTAATTTTACATACTTCCTTCTGGGATAAAATGGAGGTTTGGCATTATTGGTACCACCCATCTGAGATTTCCCATTGACTCTTCTAAGCATAAAATCATCTACATCTTCTTGAGTCATCCCAGGATTATACACCAGGACAAGTTCCTTCTTAGCATATGATCATCTATGCCCTCTTGATACAACCAATAAATAGTGGCTGCTTGGGGAGGGGAGAGGGAACCAATCTGGAAACATGACTTCCCAGCCATTGATGCAATTCCATACTTGTATGTGTTTTTTAATTCTCTTGCTGTACTCTTAAGACAATCCAGACTCTTGATCAGGCTCCCGATAATCTAGTGGGACATGTAAATCAGTAATGTTACCAACCACTGTTAGAAAAATCTTGCCTTTAAGGTCATATGGGCATACATATTTATCCCATTAGTTTTAAAATTTCTACATGCAAAATTACCAAGAATGAACCTTGTTTTATGCATGGGTCCATTGCCTTCAATATAGCATAAAGAATAGCTGGAAGGGCACTTTCTTACCTGTTTCTGTCTGTTATCCTGCAAACAAGATTATGGAATTGATAGATTATTAGTCAATTTCTCACTCTCCCCATCACCACATCCTTGTTTTATTTCACAATGGTAGCACATAGTCTCAGTCTATGGAATATAAATTTTGATATTTTATTTGTTTTGACCAAAAGAATGAAGAAAAGGATAAAAATGTATCATTTCCAAATCTAATCCTTGCAGGATGACTGTGTTTATGAATATCTCTCATGCCATCACCATGCAAAGAACATGTCTTAGCCGTCCAAGGAGAATGACAGACACTTGGAGGGGCCTGGACATGAAGGTTCATTGTGGTAGTGCCACTCTGGATCATGGCACAGATGCATGGACATAATTTGTCATCATGTCGAGCTACTGAGTTTAGGGGTGATTTGTTACACAGCATCACCATGGCCATAACTAACTTGATCAACTGTATTTTTAAAAGAAACCAGTGTGATCTACTATCTCATTCTGCTGGATTGAAATCACCAAAGAAACACTAGTATTCCACAGTGGGTCACTTGTGGCCTAAATAGCCACTATTAAAAGAGGTCATAGCAAAAGCAAACAAACAGCAAAGCAGGAGTGAATGTAACTCTTACTATGTGAATGTAACTTCTTCAGAAACTTAGATGACAAAGATTGGTTCAAGAAATAATTCCCAAATTTGGCTCTGATTAGCAGTACATTGAAAATGTCCTTATTTTTGTGCCAATTACTTCAGTGTTTGCATTTCAGGAAGTGTGGCTTATCTTTCTTAGCCATCCCCAAGGAACCTCGACTTGGTCATAATTTCTTACTGAATTTCAATCTCTAATCCAGATATTATACTCACACAGACCTATAGAGGGCAACCTTCCACAAAAAAGCACCGCCCCAGTCCCAGGCCCACTCATGGGACAGGAATGGATGGGAGAAATCAGGGCCACCACTGGCACTAGTGGATCTTGTTACAGGCAGCTGAGCCAGTTAGAAATATTATAGGCAGTCAGACCAGGCTAGGCCCTTAAAGAAGCTGGCACAGAGGATCAGATGTCTGATGACCTTGGAGGACACACGCACACCTCTTGCTGTGGGCCAGATCTCAAGAAAAAGGAATAAACAAATGCATCTACATCCTGGGGACTAATATTCTAATTAGTTCCCTCTCACACCACTATCTCATCCCTCTAGGATAAAGGTCACAACCCCAAGAATGCCCGCTTTCTACGTGACTTGCTTTCCCATTTGTCCCTAATGTAATCAATTTTACCTGAACTATTGATCTTATTGGCCAACTATACTTATGTCCCACCTTACTCCCATCTGCCTGGTGAGTTCCCAGTCTTCCCCAACCTCGAACCCATGGTCTTACTCTATAAAAATCCTTGGGAAAGACAGAGTCGGGGGCAACCTGCTTGGGACCCCCTTGTCTCTCTTCAGACAGAAGCTTTCTTTCTCTCAATAAATATATTCTACCCTTCACCTCTGTTGTTCCTAAAATTTATTCTTTGATTTTAGAGATTTTCATCTTAGAATGGAATACTTTTAGCAAAAAAAAAAAAAAAAAAAGACAAAAAACAACACCATAGAAACATTCTGGAAGGTCTGAGATTTATATTAAACATAAAACTGAGTGAACGGAGATGAAGGAAACATCTGAGCCCAAAGCCCACCTTTATCCCTCTCCTCAACTCCCCTGTTCCCTAAGTCTCTGTTGCAGAGAATGTGATGGTCTCTTATCATCCCCAAAGTGTCCTTCATAAAGAGCAGAGAAAAGGGCAAGGGGCTGAAGAGAGCCACAGCCCAGTGGTCCCAAGTCGGTGTTCGTGGGCCCCACCTTACAGAACAAAAGTCCTTTCAGTGGCAGTTGGACTGCATGGCGTCATGATCACGGCTCCACATGCCCAAGCTGCAGCCAGTTGCTCAGCGGGCTTCTACACTGGTCCTACCATTGGCCTGTACTCACTGCTATACCCATCTCAAAACTGCATACTGGTCCCTCATCAGTCAGAAGCAGCACTGTCAACAAACCACGAGTCGTGGGCCTATCACTGCTCAGGTCACTGAGGAGTTAGAACCAGACCACAGAGATCTTGCTGTCCAGAATCCCACGCTCAGAAGTGCTCCATGCTGGTGAGCCTACACTGTTACGGTTAAACTGAAACCAGAGTAAGAGATTAGGACAGCTCTCTCCATCTTCACACCTCGGTGTTGAAATTTGAGCATGTTGAGCTATGTGCAGAAAGAAAACCATGGCCAAGTCCTTCCCAAGATGCGGGAGGCTGGAGGACAGTGAGTGACACTGGGGTTCCCTGATGAGCGGGAGCACCCCACCCTTCACAGACCAGCCAGGTGCATTTCCCTGTCAGGTGGCACTTGGCATTTCTGATTGGCACTTTAGAAATGATGGATGGTTTGTTTCCTGTCTGATAGCACCATGCCCCAGCTAACATTTTTGTCATAAACACTTTTCTAAAAATATAAGCACACCTGCTTTCACATTGGTATCTGTGTCCAAGTGGGTCCCCATGGGTGCTTTGGCCTGTGTGTATGGTCACCAGTGTACAAACATGCAGGTGTGTGCATGTGTGTCAGTAAGCACATGATCTTTTGCAATACCATTTTAAGAAACTTGGTCTTTTAGCATTGAAACAGATGCCATTTCTTCCCAGACTAGAGAATGCACACATTGCGTTCTTCCTTCCACTTTTTCTTTATATTTTGCTTTTCAGCATTGTTTCTTGTTAAGCCTTATTTGCTTTTCTCTCTCTCTCTCTCTCTCTCTCTCTCTGTCTCTTTCTCTCTCTCTCTGAATTTACTAAGCATTTCAGTAAAATAGTACATCTTGGTTTTAAAGCTTACAAGATTTTGTTTAAATAGTCTCAATTTTCCAGATTATAAAATTTGAGTTAGGTTTAATATATAAATTACCATGATGAAAACAGTGCATGTAATAACTGCATTACATTACTTTTAATTTATGGGTTACCTCCCTCATATTTAAAGTTCCAGTGCTATTAGTCTTCAAAGTAAGTGCTCTTTAGATTTACCATGTCCTATACTTACCATTTCTAACCATCTGATTTCAACTTAATTGTATCCACTACATACAGTTATGAATATTATTAGAATGTAGATTTATTTTTGCACTCTCAGTCCTCCAAGAAATAATCCTATGGTACACTAGTGTATGCTGCCTAAGAATTAGCAGTAGATGTAAGGTATATTCCTTATCTAAGAAATGTACAGTCTTTACAGAAACAAAAATAAGGGAAATGCCCAGAGCATCTCCAGATTAGAGCAGCAAATGAAATGCAAGGGATGAGGTATGTTTTCATGTAAGTGCCAGGCGAGCTATTTTAGGACAGTTTTTGGCATTGACATGCTTTTCCAATTGACTTTTTCAGTATTCTTCTTTATATTCAGGACACTGCGATCATTTGAGTCAGGTTTCTTTCATTTTAAAAAATATATTTTATAGATTATTACCAAAAAATCTTACTTTAAAAAAAACTCAGTTAAGTAAATATAACATCTTTAGGCCCCTTTTTTCCTAGTAATGGCACTTTATGAATTTATTCTAGAGCTTAAACTTTATTATGGACTAAAAGTACAGATCATTAATTATTTAATTGAATTATACAAAGCAACCATAGAAAGTTCTTTGGCACTGTATCTTTAGGATTCAAATCCTAGAATATCTTTGGAGACATATCATGAATAGCAAAAAGGGAAAGAACAGCATTTTTTAAAATTATAGGGCCAGGGATTTAGCTCAGTGGCATAAGCGCCTGCCTTGCAAGCGCACAGTCATGAATCAATCCCCAGTACCCCCCAAAAAATTATATAGCAAATACATACATATATAAACATGAGTGCCTTCACTCACTAGGAAAGCCAGCATCCATGACCACCCCAAACGGATTCTGCCTCCTAACAGTCTCATTCCTGGTCTGCGTGACCATTAGCACAGTGATGTCATGTCTGTGATTGGTTTATAAGACTGTGACTTCCATCTGATTTCTGTGTGTGTGTGGGTGTGTGCGTGTCTCACTCTGTCTCTCTCTGTCTTCCCCACCACCCCCCGGGAGAACTCAGCCCCCACTCTGTGAAAACTTTCCAGGATCTCACAGAGAGGCCCACATGGAAAGGAAAAGACACCAGCAACCAACTTCCGGCAAGGAATGGAGGCCCCTAGAAGCCTATGAGCCGGTTACCACAGCCTCTCTGAGCCCAGCAGAGCCTTAGGATGGCTGCAGCGTTCGCCACAGGTCAGCCGTGGCTTCCAGAAACATCCTGAGCCAGCAGAATCCAGGTGAGCCCCTTCCAGCTCCCGACCCTCAGAACGCCTGGAAGGCAATAAACTGTTATTTTTGTTGTTGTTATTGTTGTTTTGTTGAGACAGGCTCTCCCTATGTAGTTCAGGCTGGCCTCGAACTCACAGCACTCCTCCAGCCTTAGTCTCCCAAGTGCTGGGCTTACACGGACACACTAACACACCCAGCTGTTATTGTTTTAAAATGACAATGTGAAAGTAACCTGTTATAACATGGTGGGTGACAAATTTAGCTGGTGTTGGATAGACAAGAGGCGTTTAGGATTGATATTTTGAAGCTCTTAATATTTTAAGCCTATCATTGACAATTCACATAGTTTTTGCTTTTCATTAAGATTAGGTGACGGTACTGAGGCTTACCCTGATGAAATCTTTTTCTAAATATATAACAGGCTTTCTTATTTTCTTTAAAACATCAGTGCCACATAAAGCACAAAATGGCTTAATATGTCAATAACAAAATATATTTTGGGGGAGAGCATTTTCAAGAAACACAACTGCCACAAAATGCATTTCTTATAACAAAATGAGCTCTTGGTATGGATCACTGTAGAAGGGCATTGAAGGTGTGACAGTTACCAGTGCCCTGAGGACTGTCTGTCAGTAGAGAGATGTATGACTAAAGGGTGTACTTTGTTTCACTAGGCTGCACAGGGTCAGGAGATTCTGCTGTTACTGAAAAAGGACATGTGATGCTAAATTAAATATCTAATTTCAAAATTGTGACTTTCTAGCTCCTAATTCCTCAGGGCATTCTATGGTCCTGTGGTTTCATTATGGAGGCTTCAGCAGCTCTTCCCAGGAAGTCTCTGTTGGAGTCTTGCAGACTCAGGCGACCTGGAGGATCCCTACTAGGTAAGCTTCCATCCCCACACAAGACGGTGAGGGGAAAGCGAGCAGAGAAGATGCAACTTTGCATCAGTTTGCCACGGCTGCTTTAACAAAGTGCCGCAGATCGGGTGACCTGAATGACAGAAATTTATTGTCTCATGATCCTGGGGCTGGAAGTTCAAGACCAATGGGTTGGCAGGTTTGGTTTCTCCTGAGACGCCTCTCTTTGGCTTCTGGTGGCTGTCTCCTCTGCAGGATTCGCAGTCTCTGTTCTGCATGGGTGTCAAATTCCTTCTTCTTAGGAAGACGTCAGTCGCATGGACTTAGGGTCACCCTCACGACCTCATCTTACTCTTCAAATACTGTCCCCAAATCAGTCCCATTTGGAGGTACCAGGAGTTAAGGCCTTCAGTCTACTAACCTGGGGAACACTAGCCCATGAGAGAATCGAAATATTGTTCAGGCAAATAGTTAACAGAGGAAACAAAGTCAGAACTGAAGAGATAAAAGTTATTATGAATTCAGACTTCTTGTAAGTATATTGTGATAATTTTTGATGTGCTTTTTAACTGAAACTTTTATTTCTTCTGCATAATATGTGTGCAACACTCAGTGCAAATACCTCAGTTCTAAGAAAGACAAACTCTCCGAAATGGTTTTTAATATTTACTTTAATATCTATTATATTAACCTCTGATTTCTGAGATGTGAGTTTATGTAAATAAAGAGAAACATGTATTAATCATTCACTTCTATCAGTCCTGCTACCAGCAGAAACCCCCACCAACCCCGCCCTCATCCATCATTATCCCCCAGGAAAGACAAACGGAAATATTCTACCAACTTAAGGCACACAGGACGAGCATCAGCACTATCAACAGTCCCCTCGGCGTGTGGGCCCCGAGGCCGAGGGCCATGTTCGGCAGGCTGTCCCTGTCATAAAACCTCCCAAACAGTGTGACGGTTAGGAGGGGCCTCGAGGTGGGCTGCAGGCTCTGCAAGCGTCCGTCGCTCGTCACCTACATGCAACACAGAAAAGCAGACTTTTAACATCTACCGGCCCGTGACATAGTGCAGTTACGGTGAAGAACCGACGAAAAATGGCTGGTCAGATTCTGTTCTATTAGAAATGTCTGGAGGACTGGAGACGTCGCTCCATGTCTGCCAACCACAACACCCTGGCCTCCGTGTTCAGCACCACGCGCACGCGCACACACAAGCACACGTGCACGCACGCACACATGCACACACGCATGCACACACACCCCAACAATTTGAGAGCTATTTGAATGTGCAGAATGTAAAAAAAATTGAAAAATGGAAGCTATGGGACTGGCACGGATTGATCAGTATAAAAATACCCATCTATAATCAATATTCTAGAAATGTAGTTCTTTCAGATACATGTGTTTTAAAGAAGCCTCTGAATGATCAGAGGCGAATGGTGAGGTGAGGTCTGAACTGAGCTTCTGTGGCCTCCTCCTGTCATTCTCTTCAGCCTCCCGCGGTCCCCTCGCCCCTCCCCTCGGTGCTTTCTGATGGGAAGAGGAGTGACAGGAATCTGCAGGATTCCGCAGAGGCTCAAGGCGGAGAACAGCCCCTGCACAGCAGGCAGTTACTTCTGGGCAGCAAAGTTAGTGCTCTTGTCAACTCCAGCTTCTGTCAGATTCTCTCCCCTTCAACTCTTCCTTCTCTCCTTTTCTCCAGCGGCCACACCGCGCCTCCACCCTCTTCCCAAACTCATCCCTCCACAGAGGTCCCAAAGGGATTCTCTGCTGAGGCTGAATTATTCTTGTCAAATCTCCTTCCTGCTCCACAGACCTTAAGCAGCTCAGCATCCTCCCTGTGCCCGAATAAGATCTTTCTATCCGAGGACACACGGTCATGTTCACATCTTCTAGGCAAGAAGCTCATCCAGCCCAGGGTCCTCCCTGATCCACAAAGGTAATCTGGTCCTTTCAAATGGAGATTTGTATAATATTTTGAAGCACATGGGGAAGGTTTTGATGTCAAGAAGTGCATTTTCTTTTATGAAATTAATCGACCACGTCAAGCAAAAACTGTTACCTGAAATTCTCCGGGTGCAAGCTGAACGTCACTCAGTAGCACCTCAGGGAAGACATACTGGGTCCCAAAAGTGCCACTGAGGGAGAACATCTCGAACCTGGTAGTGGCTGTGTCAACTGAGTCACCACAGCTCTGCGTATCAGTAGTTTTACACTTCAGCAGGGTGCAAATCTAAAAGTAAAGCATAGAGGAGTTAAAGAAAGCCACGCAATCATTTCACAATGTATACAATGCCATGCTGTGCTCTTAGCCTATCTTTCTATCCTTCTACTTTTTTGGTCTCCAATCCTCAATTGTTGAACATCCAGAAGAAAACATTGATAACAGCAGTGTTCAAAGTATAATATACTATGCCATACAGTTACTGTTAATCTCATCTCAATAAAGCTATGGCAAATTTTAAAAAATTGATTAACTAATTTAATGCTAGCTGATCTTAAAAAAAAAAAAAGGAATAAGAAAATCAGTCGAGCTGGGTGTGATAGCACATTCCTATAATCTCAGAGGCTGAAGCAGGAGGATCACTGTGAGTTCCAGGCCAGCCTGGGCTACATAGTAAGTTGAATCGTGTCTCAAAAATGTGTAAAAAAATTGAAATACTCTGTACCTAAAAAAGTTGAGTTCCAGGCTGCAAGTTTCAGGGTAGCCTGGGATACATAGTGAGTTCAAGACCAGCCTGTATTACAAAGGAAAACCCTGTCTCAAAACAAGCAAACAAAAGAAGGTCATATCCTTTATATACAGAGCAAAGACTTTTTCTGTCACTACACTTTTTAGCTACTTCTATACAAAAATCTAAGTAAGGGAGTCTCCTTACCACCCAGATGGAAAGTTCCCAAAAGCAAGATCCATATTCATTTAACTAGATCTGAATAGCATCTTCAATCCACCTTTGCCTCTTTCCAGATTAAAGTGTCAGCCTCTAGCTCATCTCCTTCCTGCAAGTTTGCAAATGGCAGGCAGGCATTTCAGGGCCAGGGTGTTGAGATGAGAGAAACATAACTTTTAGGTAAAGGTAGAATGAATACATGCTTCTATTTTGTTCCCTTACTAACCTATCAAAACCAACACTTACTTTAAAAAAGAGATTTGAACCCACAGGATAGGAAAATAGGATAGACCACAGCAGTTTTAGAAGTTGGAGTGCTGATCCAAAAAAAAGTGGTAACTGATTTGGGAGATGTAAGAAATTCAATTTCTAAACTGGAAGTGAGGAGAGTCAAGAATCAACCCCATCTTTTGGAGGGTACCCAAAAGATTCCATCACTGGGGTCATTCGGTACTTCAGAACTGAGAGTAATGTTATGGTGACTGAAGTAAGAAAACTTAATGGGCAGTTGTGAAGGGTGCTTTGCTTTACACACTAAGTCCTCTGTGACAGATGAGCCAGTGATATCCCCGTACACCAATGAAACACTGGGAATTACTGCAGGGACGTAAAGCAGATAAGGCTTTTAGATGGAGGTGTGAAGGGTACAGTTGATGGGGTTACATCATATTGAATATTAAAATTTATTTCCCTCTATTATCCCCAAAAAGCACCCTACAAGGCCATTTCTCCAGGCTGATTCCATAAAAGCCTAAATACAGATTTAGAAATAGAGTTGCCAGATAAAACACAGGACAGGACTTCCAGGTGAGTTCGGATCCAGGACTGTAGCTCAGTGGTAGAGAACTGGCCTAGCATGGATAAGACCATGGGTTCAATCTCCAACACCATAAAAAGAAATTTGAAATACAATGAAAAATTTTTAGTGTAATTACATACTAACTATTGAATGGGATATACTTATTTTTTAAAAGTTGTTGTTTACCTGATCTTCAATAGATCCTATGTTTTTTGTTTTAATTAGGAGCCCTGTAGAGGAAGAAAATTAGAAGGATTTTGAAACCTGAACCCTGTTCCCAAGAGGAAGTTTCTGAAGGGGCTTACTTCAGAGATTCACCTAATAAAAGATCCAGCTAGATCACCCTACTGTAAAGCTCAGGGTTGGCTGGTGGGTATGAAGGGCCCACACACTCAGAACTTTCAGTCAGACTGTGGTATTACCAGGTATCTGTTGAAAACTTTCAACATAAAAGAGATCAAAACAAGCAAATAAAGGCAAAGGAACTAGAGACACCTATTTACAAAGATGGTGCCAAAAACTAAGAAGGAAGCTCCTGCTCTTCCCAAAGCTGAAGCCAAAGCAAATGTTTTGAAGACCAAGAAGACAGTGTTGGAAGGTGTTCACAACCACAGAAAAGAAGATCTGGAGGTCACCAGTCCTTCAGCTGTTCAAGTCCCTGAGGTTTGCAAGGCAGCCCAAATACCCTCAGAACTCATCCAAAGGAAATAAGACTGACCACTGTGTTGTCATCATCCGCTGCCCACGGAATCAGCTACGAAGAGGAGAGAGGATGAAACCACACTTGCGTTCTTTGTGGATGTCAAGGCCACCGACAAGCAGCGGATCAGACAAGCTCTAAAGAAGCTGTACAACATCAATGTGGCCAATATCCATGCCCTGACCAGCCTTGATGGACAGAAGGAGGCTTATGTATGACGGGCTCCTGAGCACGATGCTTGGGACAAAGCCAACAGAACTGAGATCATTTAGACTGAGTTTACCTAAGTCTAAACACACATTGTTTTATCAAGAAAGAAAAAAGGAAGAGAAGGAGGGATGGAGGGAGGAAGAAAATAGAGCCTATTCAGAAGAAAGAAGTATCAAGGAAATTTTTTGGTTTTTATGATACTGTGACTTGAACCCAGAGCCTTCACACTAATCCCCAGATCTTTTTCTGTATTTTAATTTTGAGATAGGATCTCTCTGATTTGCTAAGTTGTTCAAAATGGACTGGTACTTATAATCCTCCAGCACAGCCTCCCAGAGTGCTAGAATTACCAGGAAAATTTTTTCTCAGTAGCCTCAGAGATAAAAAAGAAAACGCCACATCCATGAAGCAATAAAAAAATGAAGGAAATAAAAAAGAAAAGATCAGAAAATTGGAGAACAAATCTAAGAGAGCATTTAGCTTTCCAAAAACAGGAAATTGTGGAAGGATGAAAAAGAGAAAGGAAGAAATTCTTCAAGCATTGTGGAGAGTATGCAAAAAAAGAGAGGTAAACAAACCAGAGTAACTTCAGAATTCTCAGAAGAAACACAGTGAAGGAGAAAGTAAGGCCTGCACATTTCTGAAGGGAAATCATAACCACCTGTTTCGTCTATATCTGGGCAAACATTTAACTGAAATTAAGAGGAATATTTTCAGACATTTAAGTCTTGAAAAACTTACCTCCTAGGCTTGCTTTTTTGAGAAAATTTAGCAAAACAAAGAGAACACAAAACAAAACCAAGAAAGGCAGGGAACAGAAAACCCACATGGAGGAGCATAAAAAAAAAAACCTTTCCCAGGAGAAGGAAGGGAAATTCCAGGATGAAACATAGAGAGGAGTGAGTTCAGATTGAAGCAGTAGACTCAAGAGGTGCTCGTGTTGGAGGACTGCAGAAAACAGAAAGCAGACCAGAAGGGAGAAACGGAGATGGGGAATAGATGGTTCCTAAGCAGACAGTAAATAAGGCTCAAGATGACAACTGGCAGAAGAAAGAGGGAGAGCAAACCTAGCAAAGTTGTTATTTTTGATTTAGGATTATCTGATGAAAATGACCTTAGAGGAAAATTGTTCTGAGCTGCTATTGGAAGGCAGAGGGAGTTTTAACCAAAAAAAAAAAAAAAAAAAAAAAAAAAAAAAAAAAAAAAAAAAAAAAAAAAAAAAAAAAAAAAAAAAGCTGAAAATCAGGTAAATTTTAAAGATAAGGCAATTAATGACTTTGGGGAGAGAAAACAATATGCAACCCACGTGCTTCCTGAGTGAAGCTTACAGAGTCATAATGCTGTAAGTAGCACATCATGAAATACATAAAAGTTATATTGAAAGAATGAGATGATATTGCAAGCTAAATGTTCATCTATGTGGCAGAAAATGAAAGATAATGACTAAAAAGGACACATTTTTAAAAATAGAATTATTATCAGGTAATATTATAGACAGCTAAGTTAGACAGAAATCTGGTAGCAGGCAGACAGGGCTGGGCCCTGGAGTCAGTGCAGGAGAGGGGAAGGCACACAACTGCCTGGAGACGCATCTGACAATTAAAATCACAGTGGCCAGATTTACATACCACCCTAAGGGATAAAACAGAGGCTTGGGATTGTTGGTATCACCCTTTTGAGATTTCTCATAATCTCACTATCTCATCAGGGGTGGGCCATCCTCTCCCACTCACTAAGACTAAAACTGCTCAAACTGCTGGGTATGGTGGTGCATGCCTGTAATCCCAGCATGCAGGAGGCTGAGGCAGGAGGATTTCTGGGAGTTAAGAGACCAGCCTGGGCTACAAAGTGTGTTCAAGGCCAATCTGAACTACAATAGTGAAACCTTGTCTCAAAAAAAAAAAAAATTTTAAAAAGATTGCTAAGTGGCAGCCACCCCAGGGAGAGAACCAGCCAGAAACTCCCAAGATCCACGCCATGTTGGAATTTAGGGTGCTGGGAAACCAAGCAATCCACTCACCTCCCTAGTAAGCAGGCATGAGCCTACCGGCACTCGGGCTGAGAATCAAGCATCCCACCACCACCCCATTAGCAAATGGGAGCCAAAGGTCTGGGCATCTCTTGGGAGGTTGACCATTTGCAGTATAGCAGGTAGGGGGATTTCCTTCTACCATCTCTTAGAGGACAAATATTGTTGTCACTGTTTTGCTTTGTTCTGAATAACTGTATTGCTCTATTCAATGTTCTGTTTTGATAAGTTCTATAATGTTCTGTATTTGGTTTGATTTTTCTATGTCTGATTGAAAGAACAACTATTGTGAAGATAATGAGATATACTATGGTACCTATTACTGCTATCCCAGTAACCTGTTGTGATGTCCTTACTAATTTCACTGGCTTTGTTCTGCCTTGTTCTGTTGTATTTCACTACCTTCAAAATAATAAAAAAATTTTAAAAAGGTGAAACTACAGTACAGAAGGGCAAAGATAAAGAAATTGCTAAAGAAAAGTTAAGAAACAAGACATAAAATGATAAGCTCTAATAAACAATAGTAATTACAGCTGAAGGATAGAGGTAATAACGGTTGTGACATGCCCAGGAGATATTTTTCTAGGAATGTGTAAACTGAATTTTAGTACAATGTAGTGCTTGAGAGCGTGAACTCTGAAATCAGGCAGGTTTTAGTTTGATTATGGTTTTATCACTGGTATCCGGGAATCAATGATTAACATTTTAGTCAATGACAAACTTTTAAAAAAAATTTTTAATCAATCTGTCTCCAGGAAGGAAATTGTGGGAACTAATGCAGAAAACACTTAGCACAGGGTCTGAGTCTTATCTGTTACTATTACTGTAGCTAGGAGGGAAAAAATTGTTCAAAAAGAAAGAGGAACTAGGGTGGGGAAAGGGGAAAGGAAGGAAAGAAAAAAAGAAAAGAAAAGAACTAGTTTCTCCTAGTACATTGAAAAGAAAGGTTTCCACTAATATCATTTGGAGAATTTTGTATGCCCATATCTTGTACTCTGAGTAACTACTTTGAAGATAACAACACGCAATGTATTAATTATTGTTATCCTCTTTTTATTCTATTTTAAAACTTTGTGTTATTTTTTCTATAAAATTAAACTGAATTGAAAAAGAAAAAAATTTGTGAGAAAAAAGAATAAGATGTCAGAAGAAAACATTTTCACTTATAGTTCTCTAATATTTAAAATTATAAACTTCCTTTACAAGAGAAGCTTTTACCAAAATATCTGGCACAGGGTAGGTGCAGAAAATATTATTTCTTGAATATGAATGAAGTCATTAACACATCTAAACTTTTTTCTTTCATCACATACTTCTTAGTTTCTGTTTAATTTAGGGTTTTGATCTGGATAATTATTGTTGTTATTATTATTTTGTTTTATTTACATCATGTAATTGATTTCAATGACCAAAGCTCATTCTTTTAAAAGCATAGTAAAAAAGCTATTTAATTTTTGAAAAAAAAATAGATTGCTAAGACTAAAAATATGACTAAGACTATAGATTATCAATCAAGGTTTATGATGTCTTGTACCCTTGCTACCATTGGATCAATATTACCTGAGTGACTATACTTGCAACCTTATTGGTTGACCATAGTTTTGACCCACATTGTACCCACCTCTTGATTTTGCTCTATAAAACTTTCTGTGAGAGGTGGGCTCACTGACAAGCCATTAATGATCCCTCCTGTCTCCCAGGAGCTGTTCCTATTCCCCCTCCCCCCTTCGCCCTCCCCATGCCTTTTCTCTAATAATTTTTCCTACTCTTAACCTCCATGGTGCCTTAGGAATTCATTCTTTGACTCCAAGAGCACACACTCTGCATATTTGACATCTAGTATTTCCCTTACATCAACATGAACTGTATAAGAGAAAAAGGTAAGAGTCAGAAGTGCTTTTAGTATTATAAATGCTCTAGCTTGGCATAACTAATGCCATCTTGTGCCCTGTATTTGACCCAGAAGAGTGAAAAGTTACTAAGGGTACAAGTCCCAAGAGAAAAGCCAAATGATCTGTACCCACAAGAGAAAAATTAACCTGCTCAACAAAGAAGCAGGACACTGGTGTCAACTAAAAATTAATATAAGATTCTGGCTAAACTGTTTCCAACAGGATGTTTTGCTTTGAGGTTTTGTGATTTAAAAGCTCTGTAACCCTCCAGTTCAGGGCCACTTGCAGAGACTCTGAAATGGGTCCACGTGAGTGGTCGCTGAGTAGTCTCAGTTAATTAAATTCCAAGTTTATCAATTTGGCTGCTTGGATTCCTATATTGTTGTTCACAAACCCACTTTAATAGACAGCTAAGTTAGTTACAGATATTGCAGGCAGTTAATCAGGGTTGGACCCTCAGCACAGAAGATGAATGTGACCAGAGCACATTCACTGAAGGTCAGGCTTAAGGAAAAGAGGCCCACTAAACTCACATACTTCCTTTAGGGTTAACAGCAATGATGGACATTCTAGGGACCAAGACCTCCCTAGCCCATGCCTTCCTGGGAAATCCCTGTTTCATTCCTTGTACTTGCTGCATGACTTGCTTCCACATTTAGTCAATAGTCCCTAGGTGACTATACTTATAATCTTCTTGTTCATCATAACTTTGCCCCACTTCACACCCCCATTTTGTCATTTCCCATTGGGTCAATATTGTCTCAGTGACTGTCCTTGTAATCTTATTTATTGACTGTAGTTTTGTCCCACCTTATGCCTGCCTCACCTCCTGGCTTTGCTCAATAACACCCTTGAGAAGCAGGGTCGGGGGCTACCCACTCAGGGACCCCTTCTGTCTCATAGACAGAATCTTCCAATAAATCTTCCTACACTTAACTTCTGTTGTTCCCAGAATCGTTCCTCAAGTTTAGAGAAGATGAACTCACATTGCAGACCTCTAGCAGGCTGTGTTATATTTCCTTATATTATTTGGAGGTCTACATATCACCCCTATATCATGTGTTCTATATCACTAAGAAAGAGAACTAGAAGGATGAGGGACAGAGCAAGTGTTTTATAACATTTATAACTAGGTGCATGAATTACTTAGAACAAACCCCGGCAATAAGAAGTTGAAAATCTTGGATGTAAAGAGAAATTAAAGAGTAAAGGAATTGAAGTAGGACTAAAATTATGAATAAAACATAGCACTATTATTTAGAAATATAGAGTAAATTCCAGAAACATGACCCTGTAAAAGCTTCAAATTTGCAATTGGACATCGTAATGCATGCTTATAATCCTAGCTGCTTAGAGGCTGATGCAGGAAGATCACAAATTTGAGCCTAGCCCAAGAAACTGAGGAAGACCCTGTCTCAAGCAAAAACTATAGAGTTGGGAATGTACCTTACTGGTAGAGGACCCCTGGGTGTGATCCCTATACCCCACACACATACGTGCATGAGCCTATGTGCATGCACACATTATTCAGAATTGCTTGCTTGCTTCTAGAAAGAGTAATGGGATAGATTAGAGAGAGAACTAGTATATTATAAGTTTCTAATCTATTTGTCTTCTTCATATGTCTGTGATTACCAGATTTAGAATTAATGAGCTTGGAAGGGATAGAATTAATGCAGATGATAAGAAGGTAGAAGACAGTCCGCATACGAGAAGGGCTACAGCAAGCAAAGAACTGAGTAAGCAGCTATTGGAACGTAGTCAGTGTTGACTCAGGTAAAACCTGGTGATGCAGGGGTGGTGATTAAAAGAAAGTACTGTGTTTATTTTCATTAATGATATAATAAGAAAAGTTAGCATCTATCGAGGACCCTGCCTGCCTATCATGCTGCATAACACTAAATTTACTAATTAAGTCAAAGTTCTTCAAAATCGAGAAAGAATTGTTTCAATGAAACCCAGTAGATGAGGATCACAGGCCCGGTTACTGAGTGCAAAGAACGAGGGACAAATCCAGGGTGTATCATTATTATCCCTTTCTCCAGGAAAAGTTAGGTCCTCCAGTGACAGGCTCTAATTTCATATGGCATTTTTCCTCTGAATCATTTGCCACAACCAAAGTCAAATAGCAATCATCTTAATTTCCTGTTCAATACTTATCAATACTCCCTTTAGACATAGCTCTACAAGACAATGCTAATATCTCTGCTCATCTTAGTATCTCTGGCTTGTACCAAGTGCCTGTGTGTGACAGGTTTTACATAAATACTTGGTAACTGAGACTCAATCCTCAAGACCTAGTGAGGATAAGTAAGGATTTGAAGAGTTCAGAGATTGCACCAAAACCAGGTTGCTACTATGTGAAGAAGAACAGACTTGCCCAGGATTTTATGACAGCACTATTCATCTGGTTAACTCAGGCCCCTGAATTTGAACTGTGGTTTTTAGCAGATGTTTTATCTCTAATTTCTTATATCACTGGGGAATAAATTTCACATTCCAAAAGCCCCAGAAGCTGGTGATTTATAGGATTCTGACCTTGGGGAAAGAATCTGGAAAAATCTAAGGAAGAAAATCCCTAAGTACATCTGATAAAAAGAATTAATCTCTTTTTTTCTATTATTTATTTGTTTTGATTCCTTAAAATATTCAGGCTGCTCCAACTCCCATGTTCTATAGCAATGGCTCTAAATCATTTTTTGGTTGTTTCTTTTTCTGGGGGGGTTTTTTTTTGAGTTGTTTGTTTGTTTGTTTGTTTGTTTCCTTTTTTGAGACAGAGTCTCACTATGCAGTTCAGGCTGGCATTGAGCTCACTTTGTAGTTCAGGCTATTCTTGAACTTGTAACAATCCTCCTGCCTCAACCTCCCAAGTGCTGGGATTACAGGCATGTGCCACCATGCCTGGCTCAGTTGTTTAAATCTTTACTTCCTTCAAGTCCTTCAAGCTGATTTACTCAAGCTTTAACCACTCCTTACTCTATAGAAAATGCAACCACTTCCCTCTTTCTCTACATCCTTCAAAGTGTTACACAATCACGTGTATATGCCACCTGACACTTAGAACATCTGCGATACAAAGTACGGGTTTATTTCATCTTTATTTAATTTTCTTTCTCTTCTTGCCTCTGGTTAATAAGTAGCTTTTAATGATAATAGTGATTTTCTTGCAGAACATAGCATTGTAATTAGACTTTGAAAGATTATCAACATTATACAATTTACAAAATTCCTTGCCCTCAATACCAAAATCCAAATATCCCTGAAAGTAAAGGGTTTTTCTAAGCCATTTGACATTAAAATCAAAGTGCAATAAATAGAAGGCTATAGTATACTTATTTAAGCTATTTTGGGTGAATATTTCCATGTTTTCCAATAGCAGACTTAAGTGTTTTTCTTTAGGGTGTTAACCACACTCTGCTGGTGGTACACCTAATATGTGTCAAAATTCTTCTAAAATTGGAAAATTCCAAATTGTAAAGCATGCGTGGTTCCTGGAGAAGTCCTCTACTGCCTCGGAGTAGTGAATCCTCTTATACTTGCATCCTTGTCCCTTTTGCTTCTTTTCCTCAGGACTATACAGATAGTCAAGGTTCTGTCATCTGTTAGAAGGAAACGAAACTTCTGACCACGAGCTCTGTCTAGCGCTGTCTTGTTACCCAATTTTTTTTGTCTCAAAGCTTTTTTGGGAAAAAAAAAAAAAATCACTCCCTCAGTGTCTTGACTTCCCTTCTCAAACACTATCATCTGTTTCACTCTGTGAGCTCAGGATATTCCACCAGGACCGTGCCCATTAACACACCAAAAATACTAAACATATTTCATAAACTTGCATCACAACTTCCTCCAGCTGAGAGATTCTACAATTTTTGTCATCCACAAAAGTTCTCTTTGTAAATTCTTTTATTCCTCAATCACACTTTTACATTCCTATTCTTCTATTTCCTGCCCAAACACTGCAGTTCCTAAAGGCGCCACTTCTACTACCATTTTTCATTGTCCATAAAATCATGTTTCCCCAAAATAAAACCTAACTGGAAAATAAGGGCTGGTGGTTACCAGAGTGATGGCCAGTGTCACACAGAAGATTCTGCCTCACTCTGTGGCTACTCTATAATTGCAGATAGATGGGGCTGGCATTTTTGATTTCTAGTTTCCAAGGCTGATTGTTTTCTGGTTAGGCCTTATTTTCAGGGAAACACAGCAGCCTCCTCTGCAAAGTCATTCATTGTTGGAGGCATAAATCATCACCTGTGTCCTGCTGATTCTCAAAATAATATTTCTAAGTCCAGTCTTCCTCAAGCATTAAACACGTACATTCAGTAGCCTGTTGGGTGGCTCCAATTGTATGTCCTGTAAGTGCTTCAACACTAGCAGGTCCCAGCCGGGCGTGGTGGCTCACACCTGTAATCCCAGCACTCAGGAGGCTGCGGCAGGAGGATCGTTGCGAGTTCGAGACCATCCTGGGCTACAAAGTGAGCTCAAGGCCAGCCTGAACTGCATAGTGAGACCCTGTCTCAAAAAAGACAAAAAAAAAAAAAAAAAAACAAAAACAAAAACGCTAGCAGGTCCCAAAATGAACTCGGCATCTCCCCATGGCCACCTGACACTCCTCTAGCATCCATATCTCCCAGAGCCATCTCATCCACCTAGACACTCTTGCCAGGAACCTGGCACATTCTAGACATTTCACCCTATTTTCTGGTTCCATATCAAATTATCCAGAGTTGTTGCCCAAATATTTCTTTATATTATCCCATGCATCTATTCCTACTAACCTAATCTTGGTCCATATCCTAATAGTACCATTTTATTAGTTTATCTAGTTTTTTTTTAACCTTAGTATTCAAATTACATTGTATGCCAAAATGGTCGATTCAAAAGCAGATCTGATCATATCAATCCCTGACTGCCAGCAACAGAATAAAGCGTGGCTCTTACGCAAGGTGGGAGCTCGTGGGGTATGATGCTGGGTCCAGGCTAATCCTCTTCCAGCACTTGCTTTTCATGTTATACACTTCCTGCACATCTTAGTCTTCCATGTATCCACACTCTAGCTCATCTTCCTGTTCCATCTAGACTTTCCTCCACTCTCTTCCATCCAGATAATAGTATCAGCTCTAGAAACTGCTCTGGATCCTGAAGTTAGACTCAGGTCAACCCTATTCCTCTTACAGTAAAATGTGCCTACTAAATTCTATCATATGAGAACCTTTGCTGAGATTATGTGTTCAAAGGTTTTACTGCTATCCTACACGCAAAATTTCTCAAGAGGAGAGTCTGTGCTTTTTCATCTTTATATCATTAGTAGTGAATGTCCACCTGCTTTATAGTTGGAACTCAATAAATGTTTGCGAAAACATACAAGCACTGGTAGAGTGCTTATCATAAAGCAAACAATGTTATGCCATCAGTATCACGCCAGCATTCAAAGGCACTCAGTTTCTATTATGGGAATAATGTGACATAAAGTGAATTTGATGAAATTAAGCATATGATGTTCTGGGAGCACCCAGGTGAAGTGCTTAACACAGGCAGGGAGGGGCAGTGGTACTGCAGAAGCATCATGGTGAAGATAATAACTGAAAATCACTGTGAGAGAACAAACCACGCAAACATTCACAGACTTCGCCAATGCTTGTGAACTGGAGGCGGACAAATGCATCAGTGTGGCAGCAGCCAGGGTACATGTGAATGGAGGTGAAAGAAAGGGATAGAGAGAAAGAAGGGATGACACATGAAGCCTTTGTGAACGTTTTATGTTGGAGAATTTGACCTTTCAATTGTCAGTGATGAACTGTAAGAAAGTGATATAGTTAGATGGGGATTTTCATGATTGTTATAATAATAGTGCAGGGAATGGGGTGAACAGAGATGAAATGACCAAAGGAACCCTGTTGAGTGGGTATTGCAGTTATCCAAGTGGGAGGATGGAGCCAGAGTACAGGAGAATAGAGCAGGCTCCATTTCACCACACTATGATAGTCACGCTTTATGCTAAGTGCCGGGAGACTTCGGAGTCTGGGACAATAAACCATCCTATTCAACCATCCCAGGCGTAACTCCAGCTGTCTCCAGCACATTCTTAGTGGCAAGCTCTTTATAAAGCAGGATAGGCGATAGTGAACAAGGACAGAAAATGTCTAAATTTTAGGCGAGGTACAAGTATTTAATTATCCATCAAAATCACCTATAATTTGAGTAACTTTTAATGTCAATCCTGCAAATGAATGTTAAGCCTTTTTCCCAACTAACTTAAAACTGGACTGACATCTAGAATTGCAAGATTGAAAACATACAGTTGCAAGATTTAGCAAATAAAAATACAGCTAAATTTAAGTTTCAGATAAAGAAAAAAAAATAGTATAGATGTGTTCCCTAAAGAGGGACACACTTAGAGCATACTAAAATCACTGTTCATCCAACATGCAAATTTACCTGTGCATCTGTATTTTATGTAGTAGCTCTCCTGACCCCAAACATTACCTGGAGATAATATTGCCCTTCAACAGTATGCAGCCCATCAAATGCTCCTAAGGCATAAACTTCATCTGACCTCTTCTCAGACATCTGATAGCTTAGATGACAGCAGAGATCTTTCTGGCAGACTGTGGAATTTCCTGTGATTCCTTTGAGCTCCACAAAGTTGTATTCATCATAAAAGACAGTTCCCTTGAATTCCTGGTTTCCCACTGAGAGGGCTTCAATACTGCTGGCATAGGAAGTCCAATTCACTTCCGAGTGGTAGGGGTGGGAATCCAGTTGGGAGAGGAGGAGTTTTCCCTCTTGGGTCTGCATATCATAATGAAATGTTCTGGGAGAATCTGGTGCATAGATGCCACTTCCTGGGAGTAAACAGTTGAATGTATTGAGAGGAAAGGTATTTCATAGTTATTGTGATTATAAACTCAAATGATCATTTCACTTCCTATAAGCCACAGTTTATTAACTTTAGCAAAATATATTGATAAGGAGTCAAAGAGATGAGACAAAATCCAATAAAATATGACACCAAGAAGGAAAAGCTTTACGTAAAAACAGAAAAGGAGTATACATTCAAGCTGAGATTAATTTTACAGCATGTCACCTGCTAGAAGTATAAAATTCAAGAATTAGGTAGAAAGCCAAATGCCAGTAGTCTCAGCTCTCCAGGAGCTGAGTTAGGAGGACCATTAAGTTCAAGTCCAGTTTGGACAATTTAGCAAGTCTCTGACTCAAAATAAATTTTATAAAGGGCTGTGGACATTCTTCCTACTTCCCAATATCTATCCCCCGTTTTGCTCCTTAATTATCCTTTGGGTTTCTCATACAAGAGAAACAATGTGATATTTAAACTTATGTGTCACCCAAGGCCAGCCTGAACTGCATAGCGAGACCCTGTCTCAAAAAGACCAAAAAAAACACCTTGTGTGTCTAATTTATTGCATTTAAAATTAAGGTCTTGAGTGTATCCATTTACCTCAAAATGGCCCAAGCTCATCCTTCGCTATGGCAGCAGTTCCCCATATAAACACTGGTAATTGTATATGAATAGTTTCACCAGGGAGGGGGAAGGGGCAGGGACTGGAAGGGAAAAGGTCAAACAAGGGAATGGAAGGAAAAAATGTAAGCAAAGCTTTTGTAAATGGAGAGGAAACAAGGAAAGGAAGGGGAATGGAAAAAAAGAGTTAAGACACACTAAATACAGGTACAAATTCCCTGCAATGAATGTGACTATTACGCCAAACATACACCGATAAAAAAATAAATAAAAACCTCACAAGGAGTCTGTGCAAATGCAGGTCAGTGCTAGGACCCTGGATTTAATCCCACGTACCAAAAATAAATGAATACATAGAAACATACATAAGTACACAAGTACATAAAGTTGGAAATGATTATATTGAGGAGTACATGTTATTAAAAGATGATCTTGTTTTTTCCCTCCCCCGCCAATCCATTTTATTTCAAGGGGAAAGAGAAACAAAAAGAAGGAGAATAAAGAATGTTGTCATGTGGCACATGCCTGTGTAGTGTTATAAAGACTACAGAGATAAAGGTTTGGGATTTTTTTCTTTTGTCTTTCTGAAACAGTGTCTCTCTACACAGTTCAGACTGGCCTTGAAATTGCAATGATCCTCCTGCCTCAGCCTCCCAAGTGCTGGGATTATAGGTGTGTGCTACCATCCCTGGCTCAGTTTGGGAATTTTTATTTTTAGTGCTACAAATATTTTTGCTTAAAAATTATAAAATACCTGCTTTTGTAGAAACTTTGGATTTCATGGAAGCGTGTAGGATTCAAGAGTTAGTTTGCCTATTGTCAAAAAAAAAAAAAAAAAAAACAGTGATCTGGTAAAACCGAATCGCACAGACCATGCATTACCTGTCATTCTCCACTGAGGGTCGTGCAGATTGGAGGCGAGGAAATTGACCCCCATGCCCATGGCCCAAGCCGAGTGGAACTCAATGGCTGACAAATGTGGCAGAACATTCATCCACGCCGTGGGGAAGAGGATGGTGTCCACGTGGCGGTCCTTCACCAGAGTGACAGCAGGGTTGTGGAACAGCACGTCAAAGCATGTGAAAATGCCAAACTTTCCAAAGGCGGTGTCAAAAGTCACGACCTCAGCCTCCTTGGGGGTATCGAATTGCTCTTCACTCATGAAAAGATTTCGCTGTGATAAACAGGAGAGTAAAGGAGAAACAGCCCTGTTAAGCTGTTGATCCAGACCTCACGGCGCCCGGGAGGGTGGATGCTCACATCTGCTTAGGCAGTGCCGGTTTCATCTGCGGTCGGGATCTTCACCGGGAAAAGGGGGACCAGAGCCCTCCCGGATGCAGCCTGCAGTGCAGTCAGTTACGGACGTGCTCTGGGGCACCCTTATCTCTAGCCTTACAAGGTAAAGAGAAGCGCATAACCTCGACTTGCCAAGGAGAGTTAACTGTTTCTTGGGAGCAAAGAATTTGATTTTCTTCTCTCTCCTCAAGACCAAGTCTGTCTGGTGAGTTCCTAAGTCTCTCCCCACGCCTAGTCATTACTTTCCATGCTTTGTTCCTGCTCCGTCTCTAAAGCAGCCTTATGATCAATTGGAACAATTCCCCCCACTTGCAAACGAATTCATTAAGCTGTCAAACACCTGTTTCTCGTCCTCTCACCTTGTGGTAGCGGGCCACCAACTTCCCCTGAGAATCGAACACCACATCTGTGTTGTACTGGTACCGGCCATCAGGGGGACACTGAGGGTCACTTGCATTGCATGGCTTCTTGTCTCCTATATTTGCCACCACATAGATAGCATTGTCCTTGGCTAGGCAGCTGAGTCTTCTTTGCACTGGAGTGAGGCCAAATCTGGTAAATATCCATAGGAAGAAAAAAATTTTAAATCATGCTTCGCTTTTACCTTAATTTAGAATGAGAGTTGCCTGAACTTTTTTTTTCCTATATATAAAAATAAATTCTAAATAATGATAGATAGAAGAGAAAAATGAAGATGAGAAGGGATCTGGGCTGGTGGGGAGCACGTGTTTATAATGCCAGAGCTGTGGGAAGCTGAAGCAGGCAGGTCCCAAGTTTCAGCCTAGCCTGGGTAACTCAGTAACTTAGCAAGACCCTGTCTCAAAACTAAAATTTTAAAATAGAACTGGGGATATCTTCAGCGTGAAGGCCCTGAGTTCAATCCTTAGGAAAAAAAAAATTAAAAAGGAGAAGAAGAAAAGTAGGAGAGGAAGAAGGAAGGATAGAAGGAAGAAAGATAAAAAGGAAGTTCAGAAAAAAAAAACCATATAGGTGGGAATTTGGCTGTAAGAAAGTCCTAGGATAAGATTCCAGGCCATATATATTTTTCTTCATAGCATGGTACCCTGTATCATCACCTATGATCACATATTCACTTTTGTGTTCATCTTTACATGTCTGCAGCATTATACAGATATTATGGGTAAAGACCCGCACATCCTGCCCCCTGGACCCATGTTTGAGAGCTAAGGGGCGCTGACAATATTTTGAATGAACCAAAACTTGGAACCAGGAGGATTCTGGGAAGATGGCACGGTAGGAGCACCAGGAATCTGACTTCCTCCAGAGACGAAAGTGTTATTTGCTGACTCTGTCTGAGGAATTATTTTGGAACTGTGACATAAACTCAAAGGTTTACACCTTCCAGGGATGCCTCAGAATGTGAAGTTTAGTTAAATTTGGCTGTAAGCTCAGGAATGGTGATTGATTCCACACACCCCAGCCACCACCAGCAGCTGTGTGCCTGTTTCTGGAGCAGCTTGTGGGCAACTTATGGGAACAGGGTGGGACCATAAAGCATGCCATCGTCTAAACACCAAGGCTATGTGTGCTGATCACTGACGCTGCTTCTACGCGGGGAAGTAGAGGCACAGCAGCAGGCAGGCACCTGCGCTCCCTCACATCCATACTGGGTCACTGTGTCACGGCAAGCCCTCCCTTCCTGCTGAGGTGGCCACCACAGTATTTAAAGAAGCAGCTCTTTTCTTTTCTTTTCTTTTCTTTTCTTTTCTTTTCCTTTCTTTTCTTTCCTTCATTTTTTCTCTTTTTTCCTTTTTAGAAGACAGACATTTAATAAGTAAGCACATATATAGAAGCAATCAAGTAAACAAGAAAGTTTAGAAAGGCACCACATGTGTCTGGGAAAAGGTAGGCTAAGAGAAAAAACCCGAGAAGACTTTATGTTTATACCTCACGCTGATTCCCCACAGAAACAATCTAACAGAAAGAGGAAGAGGAGAGGGGAGAAGAAATGTATCAACCCCTGAAAATGAAGAATCTAATTTCCAGAGTTACAGCATCACAAGATTCACATGTTCAATTAACAGCAATTTATAAGGAACACAAAGAAAGAAAAAAGTACAACCCATTCAGAGGAGCACAAAGCAAACCTAAAGAAACCACCCCTGAAAAAGACCAGATGCAGGTTTGCAAGATAGATTTTATAACAACAACCTTACACATGCTCCAGGTACATGAGGACAAAGTCAAATACCACAAAGAGAAAGCCTAGAAGAAACTGAAAGGAAAGTTTGGAGCTGAAAATCACTACAACTGAGGTAAAAAATGAAGGGAATAAGGGTTTGAGCAGACTTTGGGAGGCTAAAGCAAGCAAATCCCATATTTCAGCCAAATGGGCAACTTAGCAACTGAAAGAGATCCTGTCTCAAAACTTAAAATTTTAAAATAGGGCTGGGGGTGTAGTTCAGTGTAAAGGCCCTGAGTTCAATCAATGATCATGAAGACAGGATAATTCAAATTATTAAGTCTGAGGACCAACAGCAACAAAAGATTAAGGAAATAGACCCTAAGGGACCCGTGGAAGAACAAATGGAACAAAAATATACATTGCGGGAGTTTTGAAAGACAAAAGCAATTGTTTGCAAAGCCAGAAACTCCCCAAATTTGGCAGGGACATAAATAATCTGAGCTTACTACACTCCAAGAAGGATGAGCACAAAGGACCCACACTGAAGCGAACCACACTCAAATGGGAGCCAAAGACACAATGAGAATATCAAAAGCAGCAAGGAAAAAGAGTGACTATAACATGCTCATGATTCCCAAAAAGATTGCCCAAAGTTTCTCATCAGAAACTTCGGAAACTTTAGGAGAAAGCAGCAAACATCTCTAAAGCTATACGTCATGTGTCAACCAAGAATCCTACGTCCAGAAAAACTGTCTTTTTTTTGCAGTACCAGGGATTGAACTCATGAATGCCAGGCAGGTGCTTATGCCACTGAGCTAAATCCCCAGCCCTAGAAAAACTGTCTTTTATAAGTGAGGGAGACACTAAGACATTTCCAGGTAAATAAAAACTGAGGGAAATTGCTACTTCTAAACCTGCTCTATAAGAAATGAGCAAGGGAATTCTGCGAGGTACAATGAAAGCACGTTAGATAATAACAAAAACTGTTTTTAAAGAAATACAAATCTCAGTAAAGGAGAATGCATAAGAAAATACACAGGAAAAGTGCTGTTGAGTGTCCAGTTGTAACCCTAGTTTTTGTTTTTATAACAAAAAGTATGCTACATTGAAAAAAGATGGCCAGCTACCAACTAATATTATTGTATACCACACTTTGTTTCCTATATAATTTAAGAGATCAACTCATTAAAAATTATTAATATGCTTTCAGACACACAGCAAATGAAAATATAAATGTGTGAAATTAATAACTTAAAGAAGAAATACATGAACAATTTGTTACTGAAGTTGACACAAGGTCACACCTCAGTGACCTACCTAGAACAGCCAGAGCTATTTTACTAATTCTTTAACCCACCTTAATTGCCACAGGAACTATGGCTGTAGAATAGCCATAGCTGTAGAATATACAGAAAAACAAGGGACTGAAATTATTCCATACATATTGTTAGACTATAGTGCAATGAAATTGGAAATCAATGGCAAAAGAAACCATAAAAACTTCATAAACATGGAAATAAACTAACATCTTCTTGAACAGCCAATGGGTCATAGATGAAATTAAAGAAGAAATTAGACAATTTCTACAATTAAATAACAATACCAACACAACACACTAGAACTTATGAGACACAGTGAGAGCAAGGGAAATTTACAGTAGTGAATTCCCATATCAGGAAAATAGAGTAAGCTCAAACAAACAAACTAATGTTGAACCTCAAGTTTCAAGAAATAGAAAAAGAGCAAATTAAGCCCAAAGCTTCTACAAGGGAGAAAATTATAAAGATCAAAGCAGAAATTAATGTAACTGAGACTAAGAAAATAATACAAAGAATCAATGAATTGAAGAGTTGGTTCTTTAAAGGATGAAATAAAATTGATAAAGCCTTACCCAACTTTATCAAAAAGAGGAAAGAAAAGACTCAAATCCATGCAATTGGGAATGAAAAGGATACAATTACAATTGATCCCGCAGAAATTCAGAAGATCATCATTATCTACTTTGAGAACTTGTATTCTAACAGATGGAAAACACAGAAGAAATGGACAGATTCCTAGATACATATGAATTTCCAAAGCTGAGTCAAAAAGATATAAAAATTCTAAATAAACAAATATCAGTCAATGAAGTTAAAGATGTAATTAAGAACCTACCAATAAAAAAATGATTGGGTCCTGACAGATTGACTACTGAATTGTACAAGAAATTTAAAGACCTAACATCACATTAACAGAGTCAAGGGCAAAAACTGTATGACTTTCTCAATAGATGCAGAAAAAGCATTTGACAAAGTCCAATACCCATTCATGATAAAATCCTTATAGAAAATCAAAATACATGTCTTTCTCTCAATCTGATAAAAAGCATCTATGACAAACCAACAACCAATGTCATACCAAAAGGACAAGAACTAAAAGCTTTTACTCTAGAATCAGCAAAAAGACAAGGATTTTACTATCATAAAAATATTCAATATAGTTCTGGCAACATTAGCCAGAGCAATGAAACAAGAGGAAGAAATAGAAAAAGAAGAAGTTATGTTATCATAATTTGCAAATGACATGATACTCTACATAGAAGATCCCAAAAACTACACCAAAAGATTTCTAGATTTAATAAACAAATACAGTAGCATGACTGGATACAAAGTCAGCATTCAAAAATCAATAGCATTCTTGTACACAAATAACAAATTCCCAGAAACAGACATTAGGGGGAAAATACCTTTCACAATAGTATACAAATAGATGAAATACCTAGAAATCGATCTAACAAAGGAAGTAAAAGACATCTACATTGAAAACTCTCTCTGAAAAAGGAAATCAAAGAGGCTCTCAGAATATGGAAAAGTATCTCTTATTTTTGGGTAGGAAGAACCAAGATAGTGAAAATGACCATACCTCCAAAACTATTACACAAATGTAACACAATCCCAATCAATACCCTAGTAGCATATCTCACAGAATATAGAAAACAATCCTAAAATTCATTTAGAACCAGAAGAGATAGGTAATAGCAAAAGCAATTCTGAGCAACAAAGGCAAGGCAGGGAGCATCACCATCCGTGACTCGAAATTACACTGCAAAGCTACTGTGATAACACAATGGTACTGGCAAAAAAAAACAGCCCCCAAAATCAATGGAACAGATCAGAAGATGCAGAAGCAACTCCAAAAGCACTCATCCATCTTGTCTTTGACAAAGGAGCCAAACACATTCACTGGAAGAAAGATAGCCCTTTAATACGTGGTGGTGGAAAACTACATTTCCACACGTTGAAAATTAAAGCTAGACTCATATCTTTCCTCATGCAGTAAACAAAAATCAAAATGGATCAAAAAGCTAAATATTAAAACAGAACCATTTAATCTTCAGGAAGACAGAATAAGTAGACCCCTTGAAGACACTGATGTAGGCAAATACTTTATGAATAAAGTTCTAATTGCAAAGAAAATATCACAAATAATCAACAGCTGAGGCTTCATCTTATTAAAAAGCTTGTGCACAGCAAAAGAAACCACTGAGTGAAGAAGCAACCCACAGAATGGGGAAAAAATTTTCCAGCTGTTTCTCAGACAAAGGACTTATGGCTAGAATATATGAAGAACTAAAAAAGATCAGGCACCTCAAATTTGAAGATCAAACACCTAAAATTTGCAAAAAAAAAAAAATGTACATCTGAGATAAATAGACACTTCTCAGATGAAGAAGTACAAGTAGCAAAATGAATATATGAAAAAAATGTTCAACATCATTGGTTATTTGAGAGATACAAATTAAAACAATGCTGAGATTCCACCTCACTCAAGAAAGAATGGCTGCTATCAAGAAATCACCAATAAGAAACGTTGGGTGTGGGGAGAAAGGAATGCTTATCCACTGTTGGTGGGAGTGTAGACTGGTTCAACCATTGTGAAATCAGTGCTGGACATTCCTTAGAAAATCAAAGCCAGAGGTTACATTTGAACCAGCTATTCCTTTTCTCAGCGTCTTCCTGAAACAATTAAAAAGCATCATACATACCACAGCAATTTATGCACACTCATGTTTACAGCTGTGCAGCCCAAATGTCCATCAACCAATGAATAGATAAAGAAGATGTGGTTTTTTAATACAATGGAATACTACTCTGCCATAAGAAGGGTAAGCTTGAGACATTTCTAGGACAATGGATGCACCTTGAGACCGTACTGTTAGGTGAAATAAATAAATCAGACACACATGTTTAAATACCACAGTTTCTCTCTGGTGTGAGATACCACAAGTGTAAATAAGGACCAAAATATATAACAGATATTGGGAAATGGGAAGAAAATGTTCAAATGAGAAAGGGAATGTCTGAAATGTTCAAAAGGGAGAGGGAGAGGGAAAGGAAGGAAAGAATAATAAAAAAAAAAGAGAATAGAAGGAAAAAATGGAAATAAAGCTTTTGTAAAGGGTGGGCCAGGGGGTCGTGGAGGGGAAGGGGAATGAAAGAAAAAGAAGCCAGGTATATCATGTACAGGTAGAAACTCCCTACAGTGGATGTTATCAATATGGGTATCTACACTGTGCCAGTAGGCCGGGTGTGGTGGTTTATGCCTGTAATCTCATCACTCTGTAATCTCA